>JAQIXX010000874.1:0-44602 GCA_034700605.1 Willowsia nigromaculata
ATGTGATGCCTAGAAGCGGCATAAGAACGACAAGCGCCTTGGCAGCTTTCCGACTTTGTTGGGTTTCCTGACTTGTTGCCGATCTGAGCTTGGTGATGAGAACCCACATGATTTGAAGAAGGAAAACGAGATTGGCAGCAAGAACCAAAAGGGCTGATGCGATATAGATCCAATCATATGGATTTGCATGGAGCCAGGGACAAGTGCCAGAGCTGGAACCTGTTATGAATTCCGCTTCTTCCGCAATCTACATTGTTGAACACGGAATATAATTGTTTGAAATCGAAAGAAATATTACACCGGTAAAAGCTGTTTTTGGCCTACCTGAAGCATCAATTTCCTGGTTGGCTCAGTAGCTGACTCATCCAATGTGACCCATTTTGCTACTGACCAAATACTGACAATCAATAAAGGTGCACCTTTAAATATGTAATACAATTGTTAGACATTGTTTATTGAATAGTAGTGATGTACAATCGTTAGACTTCAATCTTGTGTCACAGTACCCCATCCTATTATGCAGTATGTCCGTAGACGAATGCTTTCCGTCATAAACGTTTGCACCACAAGCACGTACAAGTATAGACCTATAATTCCAATTAAGAATTAATTAAATCCAGCAAGTTCATTTATATTTTACATGTATGATTGCATAATAAGTCGTCATTTAATCTATAACATGTAAGCTTTTCCCCTCATGAACGAAACATACAAATACAATGCAATACATGAAAAATATCTTTGCCATATATTCTCCTCTTCGTCACAAAGTAATTTCTTAATTTTTTACTATATTTGTACACAGTCGTAAAAACTAAAGGCAGAAAGTCCACCTACTTAGAATACATATTATACAACCCTACATTTTTTAGTTTTCACAAAGCACAGAGTTTTCTCTCAGCTAAACCAATTGAGGAAATGAACACATTAGTGAACACATTGACGATGACGATGATGACAAGCAATGAGTGCAATGTGTGAAAACAACAAAGCGTTTACGTTTACAATGTGCGAGAAAATTCTTTTTACTGCATCTAAAAACAAACCGACATTTTCGAAATGAGAATGCGAAGAAAGTAGATTTTCCTATTCGAAGCGCAAAACTACAGCTCACTTCACATTTCTCCAGCAATAAAACAGCCCACAAATATAAAGATGATTAGACTAGTAGTGACAAGAACATTGCTAGAGCCGACATCGCGACAGAGGTCTAAAAAATGGAGAAAAGGTCAATTATTATCAAATAACACCATTCTATATAGAAAAGTGAGCAGGAAAACGGCAACTTAAGACATTTAAAATGGCATGGAAGGAAATGACAGAAAATGTACAGAGGAGTGGAAGGGAATCGTGATGATGATGACATCCAAAAACTACTTCAAGCTCCTCAACAGTCAAAATTCACTTCTTCCATGTCATCTTCAAGACAATTGAAAATGTCCGCGTTGTGTGAAATGCAATGAAACTTCCTTACCCACACCACATTAAGTTTTGGTACTTTTCCCTGTTACTCTATAACAGCATGGATGTTACAGGAAGAAAAAACGGGGCAGTTCATCCTCAATTCAATAAAAATACAGCGCTCCTGCCGTAATGTAATGGTGGGAATTAGTGGACAAACTCACTCAGTTTTTCTCTCGGCTTGCATTCTAAGATAGCTCAACTTCAGGTTTGGTAGTTTTTTTGGAGTCCAAGTCCACTAACATTCAAAATCACTCCCATAAGTTCTGCGTTGCAGTTTTGAGGATACTGCCATTCCCATCATAGTTCAACCAATATGCACCTAATGTATGTATAAAGTGGAAAGCCATTAAGCTCTCCATTTTTGCTTGTTGTTCAGAAAAAATACAAGACACGAAAATGTAATGGCTGCTAATTGGCAAAGGTAAAAGGTGAAAATTAACGGAGAAGTGAAAAACACGGAAAGCTGGTAAATATAATAATTACTCGGAGAGAAGAGGAAGCGAGATAGGAGGAAATGAGATGGTAGCTGGGAAATTCCAAGAATATGAGAAAACTAAGTTGGTCATATAATGGGGTTGTTTATACCAAGTATGCTTGACTGAAACCGCAAACAGTTTCATTGGATTTCAAAAAGATTGCTCAATTGTCCTTCCTAAAGTTAAAATATATGTCCTTGTATTTTTGTACCACTTTCACTACTTCTCTGATGTTTTTTTTTATTGGGAGAAAAGTTTGAATGTATAGGTTCCCCTCCTTCCCTTTTACATTCTTTATATTTTCTCTTCTATAAACAGAATGACAGAGCTTTCATAAAAGCCAAACTTGATAGTATTCATTCAAGTGGATGGGATAAACTGGAAGGGTGTCATTGTGCAGAAAATGGTCAGTAAAGTGGAAAATTATCCACTTGAGAGAGTGCGTGTGAGATTATATCCTCATCCATCCATACACGGACCACCTGCATTCTTTTGTACATGTAAAATATATTCATGTTACGCAAAGTTAAAGAAGTAAAATCTAAACTGACACCGCGTGACAATAACCAAACAAAACATCATTGCCACCGCCGTCTATATCACCATATAAAATCTGAAATATTACTTTTCTGGCAAATACCCTTTCATGTTTTTGACTGTAAATAATACCATCTCAAGGTTTTCGTATTATTTTTGAAATCTGAACACCCAAGAAACCCTATGCTCATGGCATGGCCGATGGCATATCATCAACAGAAAAGGGATTTGAATCGGAACAGATTTAAAACTTTGGGAAATGACGTGTGGGAATAAGGTTGTTCTCACAAGCTTGCCTTCTACTTTGTCGGGGACGACATGAGTTTGAAAGCAATGGAAAAAGTTGAACATGAGGGAAAGCGGGATGTGATTATTATTAGTATTGAAGGGAAATGTTTAATACATTTCCTGGGATTTTCCAGAGGTGTGCTGTTTATTGTGTGGTGATTCAAAAGCGTATGTATATGCTGTACAGGTACTTAAAAGTGAAAGTTTGGCGGAATAATACAGGTATACTGTAATGTAGTAAGTGGAGCCAAATAATCCTCTTTTCCCGTGTGCCTTTGCTCTTCCTCCTCATTCATAACAGGAGGCGACCTAGGATTCAAATTCTTCTCTTCATTCTTTCTCTCTAGCAAGATGCCTACCTAATATAGAATATAAATCAGATAACCAAATTATGCAGCACTTTCAAAGCTGCATACAACTTTCATATGACATTAAATCATTTATACACTTGTTATTTATGTATCAACATAAAAGTTTTATAATAATCTCTCAGAAAGGATTTACTTACTCGCTAACTGAAAAAAAAACTTCCAAGCATTACTAAAAATACCAAGTCATTCGATAACTTTTTATAACATGGAAATCCATTTTGAAATTCCGCTATCTAGCAATGGCGATAACATGACATTAAAACAAGGCTGCTGTATGACTTGATGGTTTAAATCCAAATTCATAAAGTTTAAGTGAAGCAGAAAACTTAAGAACAGTCCTCCTTCATAAGAATTGCGAGCAAAAGTATGATATCATAGTTTGGATATATCTAGCCGTTGTTCTTGCCATAATTGTACACACCACACCGAAACTACTTCTGCCGAACAATGTGCTGTATCCAGTAAAATGTCATATTGCACATGATGCCCTCATACCGGTCGTTTATTTTACTTTTCCACTCAATACTTGGACATGCAATTAAATTCCTATGTTGTATGTAAGTATGTATAGTCATAATAATTTATTAAGTAGGTATGTATATAATTTCTTCTACGAAAATTTGTAGCCAATCAACTTTGGTAACTTTTATTGCCCAAAAATACATGTGAAATCTTCACTATTTTGCAGCTGTAACATCCACAATGTGCAAAGTTTTAACTTTATCCTATATGACTATTTACTAATTTAGTTGTAAGTTTGCAGTTGAGCATTATAACGGCAGACAGATTAAATACTTGCAGCTTTGTCGATATCAAACTTTTAAAACAAAATGCTCGCAAGTTTGACCACAATATTATTGTTTTCCACCCAGACCCAGGCCAGAATATGATATTACTTTGTATGCGTTACCAAAGTTCAATTTTCATTTAAAGGATAAAAGAAGCAACTTTTTGCACCTAAGTTCACAAAGTTTATCATCGTATGTATGAAAATGTTAGTAAAAGTAACAAAGTAATATGTGAAGTTTATAATAATCTGGTGTAATCGTATCCAGCCAAATAATTATTAACGTTTTTATGAGTTAGATTGGTAGTCTTTCTGAAGCTCATAAGTACAATAATGTGAGGACTTTGTAACAATTACAGAAAACGCACTCACTTGAGCAATCAAATACTTTGGAGGAAAATGTTTGCATGACGGTCGGGCTCGTTGTGTTTATGTTGCAGTAATACAATACCACTCCTAGACGAGAGTTAATAAACCACCTTACTTACATAATACATAACCATACCATAATGCTATTTTACATGCAACTATTTTGTGTGTACTTTTGTGGCTTCCTTTCAATTTATTTCTTGGCCACTACATGTATTGCTACAATTACATTGACATCAACTAATGCGCTTAAAAGCTCCAATTTTCTCCAAATGCCTTTCCTCTTCTTGCTCCCCTACGCAGTGGCCTTGTACTTATACCACCATCATACTTTCACTTTTATTTCCTTCCAAAAACGTGGCTTTTTATTGTGGACTACAATTTTAATGATATCTCATCTGTTTCGAGTGTGGGTGTCAGTGAAACAAACTCCAATGCTTTGTCAAAATACATGACCAGGTCGGTTATTATTGGCCCTCGTCCTACCTCAGAAATCTGTAGAACCAACTTCTCAAGGCAAAATAATAAGACTTGCGAGAAAAAACTCTAACATATCAAGGTAGTACAAGATGACTACATCATGTATGTATGTAATATGTGGTTTGTATCAACTGCCAACATGCATACTTTTTTGTCTCACAAAAATTCTAAGAGAGCTTATAGTGTTTTCAAAAACTCTCCTCGAAATTGTATTCAACTAAGCATTCTGTTTCAAAACGACTTTTAAACTTATATCTACTCTACATGAAAAATCGAACGGCTCAATATTTTCGTAGTATAAATGGTATATTTTCACTTTGTATGTTCTTTTCGTGTCAGAACATCCTTAAATTTTTTTGCTGATAGCTTCCAACACATGTTTTTACAAACCAACAAGTTGACAATTTCAATTTGGCTTGATTGTGTAAAAGCATAGTATTTGAGCAAGATGTATCCATTTCATTGACATTTATTATATATATATCCAGCAACTTTATGTGTCCCTGAAACTAGAGTAATGCCAAAATATGCTTAGGCGTTAACTATAAGTAAATATTGAAGTCATCCCACAGAAAATTATGTTAATAATAGTTTATAGTGGTTTTGAATATACCTAAAATACTTGACATTAGACAATAAAAGAACTTATTGATTTCGGCTTAAACCAATACATGCGACTAAACTTTCTCCTTCTTTGGGAAAAGCATCAACTACAGCTTATCAGATCCAAAAAATATATACCTTCCAAAAAGTAATAATTTCACCTCACATTGGTTTAGACTTACCTTCAACAAACATCCAAAAGAAATTGGTCAAGTGGAAATAGTGAAGTAGGATAAATGTAAAACATGGAGTATTTGTCGTTTGCTGGGCAGTCCGACCCTGTGTGTAAATTATAAAAGAAATTCCGTGACACTTTATCCCCGTATTCTTTCAGTCTACCTACATTATTCTCGGATTTCACATCGCCCCATACTATCACCAAAATACTTTTTTGTTCCATCAATAATCTCCACCCAATTTGTTGGAGTATTTTTACCTTCCGTTCATATTGCGTAATAGTGTTTCGCTCAATAATAGCTCAAGTATTTTATAAAATGCCAAAAGAGTATACACCTTCGTCCATCTTAAATTCACCCACACACCATACGACATTTCTCACTTGGTAGATATTCCTGTTCGCCTTTTATTCGTCATAAAGGTAGATACATTATGAGAAGCCACAAAAGGTCTCAAGGTAAATCCTACGAGGCACTTGGTAGATTACTTATTTCTCTTTTGACTAGTGTTATTGAGGAATGGTATACTACGAAAGGATCATAAATCCATTTCTATCTTACTACCACCCATCAGCATCATCTCCCTTTCATTCATCGTCACTTTTCTACAATGGGTGGCTGGTGTAGCAAAAAAAAAGAGTTCAAGAGCGAGCGAGAATCATTTCAATTCTGAGTCTTTTTCTGAGTGTTCGATCAAATTTTCTCTGGGATTTACCATTTGTTTGTATTTTGTGTTTATACGTAGGTATGTAGAAAGTAGACTAAATAAATATCCCTATATGCTCAGGCAAGTAAAACCTTTGCAAATGTTTAAACCACCTACCTGATCCGATGATATCACACTGAGGACCCATAAAGCATCTGCCAACACATACGTAACCATCAGGTGCGAATGGATTGTGTTCCTCAAGCACCGCAGCTCCCTGTAGAAACAAAAAAACAGCCAGATGCAATAAAACAAACTTTGTGTAAACTCTTCCGTCATGTTACACTGAACTAAACCACTATGAATGAAGATGAACGCATATATACAATCTGGGTATCCTGTACCATGAAGGTTTTTTTTAGCAAACTTCAAATGAAAATGCACATCACATAAAGCTATTCATCTAGGGAATAGAGAAATAAGAGTTTCTTCAAGAAAAAGACAGAAAGCAAGTCGAATCTATCAGAGTAAAAGCTTTCGACGATGTCATTCATAAATTACAGGATCAATTTTGCATGAAACGTATTCATCCCACGAAAAAACTCTTAAAGTAATAATTTACGAATGCACCTTTTCCTTCTTTCATGTTCATTAGTGACCTTCACTTATTTCTTGCGACTAGTCCTTTAAAAAATCCTCTTTCCTTTTCCTCCCCACAAAACTATGCATTATCTGATCTATTCATTTT
Source organism: Willowsia nigromaculata (assembly GCA_034700605.1). Taxonomy (NCBI): domain Eukaryota; kingdom Metazoa; phylum Arthropoda; class Collembola; order Entomobryomorpha; family Entomobryidae; genus Willowsia; species Willowsia nigromaculata. The sequence goes on from JAQIXX010000874.1 coordinate 6,946, forward strand.
TCCTTAAAAGCTTTATGGAAAAAATCTTTTATTTTTTGCAGTAGCTTTCTCCATGTATTCAGGCTAAAGCTTCGTTGAGCGCTCGTTTTACCGATTTAATGAATAAATGAAATACACTTGCTTTTTTCATATCTTTTCTTGGAAAAGGCATCCGAAAGACTACATAATGACAAGTAGGACATAGGCAAGTTTTAGTTAAACAGAAAAAGATGCAGGCTGTTTCCTTTTCGTTGCTTTTCTTCTTCTCCCTTTACTCAGCTCGTTATTGTGTCTGTTTGCATTAAAAATGAGGAGATGGATAAAAAGCAGAGAAAAAAATGCTGGTACGATGAGCAAGGCTGCAGAGAAAATTGGAAATCAACATGAACGGAAAAAACTTGCTTATCATCTTTATACTCATCATAATAATCTGAATCTTCCCCTTTTTCTCTCTCTAGAGAATACTTTCTCCTCGTCAGAGTCCTCCTTAATTTTTTGCTAATGCAAACATTAGTCTTTCAGAGGTTCGCGTTTGCACAATAGTAGAGAGGAGAAAAATAACCTTGTCCTACAGTTCAGCCATCACATCATCACCACTCTCTGCCTTTCCTACCGAATTTTTTGTGCATTTGTAACCGAATCTGAAGAATAGCTGCAATAAATAAAACTATCTTGTTCTACCGCTCTCGCTTTGTTTGACTCCATTAGGCTTTTCCCTGTTGTCCTCATTTGCTTAAGATTTACGTGGAACACAAATGGTAAAAAATAATAATACATTGTTACAAAAGCAGCATGAATAGCTGCGGCTTTTAGACTTTCCCCATTTGATTAGAAACACAGCATATGATAAGCAAGCAGAAGCAGCAAGAGTAAAATTAATGGACCGAGTAGGTTCATAATATAAAAGATGGCTTAGATGATTTTTAAAGCAGATAATTTATTTGCACTTTGAAACAAAAGGTTATGCGAAAAAAGGCTAATTTGTCAATAACTTACTTGAAAGAAATGAAGATGGCGGCTGCAATGATAAGTGCGACCAGAGAGAGACAATAACCAAACAAGTAGATTCCTGTTGTGATATCTAGGTTGCCAGTATCAGTGGTAATGTTCGGAAGCGGAGTAAATGGCTTACATCCTGAGTATTCTGTCTTGTTCCAGATGCCACCTTCCATGCATAATCTCTTGGCGAATCCTGGATATTTCACGCCATAGCCATACATGTATAGACGGAGACAGGACCGGCGACATGGAAGAAATGAAGACAGGAAGAAAGTGAGGTAATAATCGAAAATGTTCTCTTCTGCTTCAATAATACTTTGAATGTGTGTGTTGTTATTGAAGTAATTCGATATGACGATGACTATGGGTAAACTAGTGATAGTCCAATATAATATGGAAGTGTGCATGTGTTTTCAAGCAAGAAGACTTATTGTTATTAGGTACTCGCGTACACAGACAATGACAGAGTAACTTTGGCATTGTAATATTGGTTTCCTGTGTCAGTGAATGTTTGTAAAGTGTAGAATTTCCAAAATGTTTGGAAAGCAAATTCATCCCGTTGTACTCGTCAACAAAGAAGAGCGTATTATTATTATTAAGCGAGAACGCCAGAGACTCTGGCCCAGAGTCTACAATCCGAAAGAGCTGAAAAGGTATTTGATGTGACAAGATGACGTGCAATGTGTAAACATGAGTGAATGGATGATTTCACGTGTCTTTTTCGGTTCATGTAGTAGAAAGCAAGCACAGTGGAAAGGAATTTTTATGAATCTTTTGACGGTATTGGGTAACTTTAGCCCATATAGATATTATATTATGAACCGTGCCAGTGGCAGAATCATAAGTCTACCTAACATTCATTTATTACCATTACTCAAATAAAATGTTCTTCATTGACAGACTGCTATGCATTCCGTATGATCAAGCATTTTTTAATAATAGCCATTGTCGCGATTTTCTCTGCTCACCTAAACAATTTTCGCAATACTATAGCTTACATCGCCTTTGAAGGACAATATCCAATGATTTTCATAGAATTTAGATTCGAACTAGGTAAAATACAGATTCCAAACATCCACATTCGTATTGCTTAATTAATTACTTCCCCCGCATGATTATTTGTAAAATACATACCACTTTGTATGTGATTTACCAATTGCCATTTCATTTCAGTCTTTCAGTCATTTCAGTTAACCTATCTTGGATCAAAAACTAAGAAATATGGTCTGGTAATTAATAATTATAGCAAAAACAACTATTCAGGCTAATTTTGAGAACTTTGCCACTTCCTTTTTTCCAACGGGACAGACTGGCGTCATGCTTGATATCAAAATTAGTCAAATGGAAGGGGAAATTTAGGCCGCACTGGTCTAGAATCATTTCCCAGAAATTTAAATGATGTACGTACACATGGCATATAACTTCTGTAATTGAAATTGATTTACTACTACTTCCTGTACTAGGTCAATTTCCTGTTCTTGTACTACTTCTTCGTGTTAATTCCATTAGAGTCAGAAGTCTTAACAGTTAATTATTTCATTTCTTAGTAGTAGTACGCCACATTTTTTATCAATCACGACGAACTAATAAGTTTCCTCATGAATTTCCCATTTTCCTACTCCTCATGTCATACACGAGTCGTTAGCATAGCTGCTAATTAAATTCAATTCGACAGTGGCCTGGTGGCCCTGGGCGTAAGGGGAACTAACCGAATTGTGTTTTCCTTCCTGTCCAACACACAAAATCAAAATTCAGCTTTCATCCTGCCCATCTCAAGCATCAAACTCAATTCTGTTAATTATCTTTCCTTATTTATTCCATAGTAAATTACATCTACTTGTTCAACAAATCATCATAAATCTTATCTTGCCTTTCCCTCGCACACCAAAGCAGCAGTCCCACCCACCCAACGCCTTGCGTAACCCTTTAAAAACATTTTCACAGAACTGCTGCTACTACAACGAACTACTCATCATCATTCCTCAGGAATGCTCAAACTTTACATCTCCATTTACTATTGCTTCCTTCCTGTAAAACAAAAGCGTATCGTATAATTTCCTATAGTCTTGCTATCGTCCTGAACTATAATATTATGCATTTATAATATACATACACGTATATATAAATACACCTACTTACACTTTATTCATGCATAAACATAAATCCAAGAGTGCAGTTGTCAGTTTCCGTACACAGTCAATTGTACATGTATTAAAAATTCTATAGTTATCCTTTCCAATGCCAGACCAGTCTGCCAGATATGCAAGAAGTCTACGCACAAGTAGTATTTAGTATTTATACTACACGTAACTAACTATTTTTTTCTGAGCCTTTGAGTTCTAGTCTGATTAAATATAGAAAGTTTGGGAATTGGGGAGAAAGTGGCTTATTTAGAAGATTTAGGTGAGGCAAAATAAGTACACATGAGTGCTTTCTCTCATGTTTCACTGTATGCTGTGGTGTCACATGAACAAGAGGGATCAATTAAACAATATATAGATAAATTGAATATATATGTACGTACATGAGTTGTTGGTTGTTATTTATGTAAATGGTAAACTTTCATCTCCGGTGTAAGTTCATAAGTATTTTCCACACGTACATATCAAAACGTTCACATTTCTGCTGTACCGTTAAACGATATTAGGTATGCATGCTCTCCCAGGTTTTGTGTGGTTTCTGGTTTATGCATGATGTTGGTTAGGTGAAATTGGGAAAACTTGAGTCCCTGTCGTACATCAAAATAAGATAGGTGCTTACTAATCATCCTATTGAAGAATGTATTGCCTACATATTGCAGTGGATATGGCATTTTGTGGGGTATTGCTGCTGCTGCATGATATGGAATTATTTAATTTTATCGGAACATGCCCCGTACTAGCTGTTAGCAAAACTTTAATTTAATAATAGAGATGTAGTGGTATATTCCTGGCTTTCATAGCATTTTATAGCAAATGATTGATTGATGAGTTGTTTGTTTTTAAAAACCCTCTGTTCAAGTCTTCGTAGTATCCCTGTCCTCTCATCCCGTGTCACGTACTACGCAACCTATTTCTTTTGAATGTTTTCATCATGATGTGGTTGATTGTGTGTGGTGAAAGTGAATGCCTTCTGCTTTCTATACCACACTGCATGCACTCGAACCTCAAACCGTATGTGTTACGTGTGCTATTTGCAAATATATAATCTTATGTAATAATGAATCTTTACGCATATATTTTTAGCTTGCAGATAGTTTGCTCCATTCACAAACTGATGTTTTGTCATATTACAAACTATAAATATAATTGAGCTATTTGAAAAATGTTTAATTTTTTTTAGATTTGAGTCACTGCCAACTCAAATCAATTAGGTGTACTGTGGCAAACAACAAGGATTAGAAAAGTTATTATTATGTGGCAAGCTTTTGGGTAAAAAAGTCACTCAAACTTCCCAAAGCTAGTCTGAGATGACTGACTTCAATATTATGTATGGATGTAGATGTTGTAACAAACATTCATTTGTGCCCACCTATTGTAGCTGTGTAGGAATTTTACATGCATATAAATAATGTATCAGGATAAAGTATCGTGTTGAGAACCAACTCACCTGACGCATTGTACGGTATTCCATGGAGGTTATCAAAGCATGGCAATGTTGCAATATCCCCAGCGGACGTTTTCGGCCAACAAAGAATGTCATCCCAGTCACGCGGACAAAAGACTTCTCCTCCACTGTCATCATCGTAATTATCAGAAATTCCTGACAGCGCGTGATGATGAAGCTTGGTGAGATGGTGGAACTGTTGATGATACTGACTACCGAGTTGATAATTATAATTATTATTTAAGTCCTCATCACCAGCCCCCGGATGTCTTGCTGCACCCCCTAGTGTCCAATCATCCTGGTTTCCTGTGCCATCCCAATCAGCCCCACTGTATGAAGACGAAGGACTGCCTGTCGTGTCACTCTTCGGAAGGTAATGATGGGAACCGGGAAGGCTACCAGTCGCGTTGACAGATGTTTCTGACTCGGACGGGGAAATGTTGGGAAATTTGCAGGCTAGGAAAGCAGTAATGTTGCCAATGTGGCCTCCACCCCCTTGTCCATTTCCCCCTTCATCTAATGACACTCCAATGCCACTTTTACCACCAACGTTTTCGCTGTCGGTCTCAAGCGATGGAGCAGGGCTGACGAAACTCATGATGAAATTGGAGGCGACGTTAGAATACATTTTGATGATGTGATTATTTAATAATTTTCTTAGTACTTTGACTGGTTACTAATGAATCTCTTTAATTTAGTTTGACATTTTATGGGAAAATGGTACACAGTTTACAGATGTAATTTATTCAGTTAAAATATAATCGAGTTTGCTGCCAAGTAGGATGTCATCCACAGACTAATTAATTTAAATAGTGCCATAAAAAGCAATATTAAGAATTGAACAAGCAATGTCTTGACTTATCATTATATGGGAATACTTACTTTATGAGTTAAGTCTAGTACAAGAACTAACATTCAACATAATGTTCCTTTCATTTCACATACAATATTTTTCTATCATGTACGATTTTACTTGTTAGATATTTGTAAATCTACAATGTACGGGAGATGGTTTCTCTTTTAAGTAGTTATTATATGGCAGCTGTTATAGTAAGGTTCTTTTGCGTTTCAAACTGTCACGTGCTGTTAATTTGCTCGTCAGCCCACAAGTTGGAGGAATCTGTAAGAATACAAAATCAAAGCCAGTTCACATTATTTAAGCAAGCAAATACAGTTTGAAAATAAAGAGCGTGTAGAATAAGCCTGGGAATGTGTAAAGGATGCAATTTAATGGCATGAATAAAAGTAGCAGCAATTTGTGCACTTTCAATGAAAACTTTTGCTGTCAATTGCCGAAACAACTAAAATGCCTTTCTCGTAAATAAGATAAGATAATTATTATCAAGCCCAATTGTCATTTCACAATTTGCTGTCAAGCATGTAGTGAATATTCATACGAAACTATTAGAGTCATTACTTTCACTTTGCTTTCACCATTCTTCTCGTGTCCTTCCACTCGCACTCTTTTTAACGAAGTGAAGTAAGTGCAAAACTACAAATAACAGCACGTTGTTCTGATAAATATCCATGATTCAAGAGTTGAGGAGAAGTGAAATGTGAGAAACATAAAATGATAAACGCAGTATTCACGGTGCGTCCTTCGTCTTGGAATTAGCTGTTGTGTGTAGATCTATTCGAATCTTATGCTTACATTGTACCCCAACTGCCATTGAAATATATAAATAGAGAGAGAGAGAGAGAGATGTAATCAAAGTCAAGGCGCATCACATCAGTTGCAATTCTCTAGAGCTTCCCCCACGCACTTATCATACAAACAACCAACTCTTCCTCCACCTCTCTCTACATTCCAGTTTCCATTGTCTCCAGTTTCATTTTCCTCAACCCTCTTCAACAACCAAAGGAAAAGGAAATCCGTAAGCGTGCTAGTGCTGCTGTGTAAAACTAAAACTATAAACTTGATAATTTGCCAGCGAGGATCTAGTGGCATGAGCATATCCGGAATGCAGCGGTTGCTACTCCAGCTCCAGCTGCTATTATTTCCTTTGATTCCTTTCCACTACTAATATTGCCTATCCCACAAAAGGGCAAACTTTTACGTAAAACCTTTAATTATAGATAGCCTTTCTTTAATCCACCAGTTTCAATATTTCTCCCACATTGATTAAAGCTTATTATTGTGTTTTATTTAGTTTGTACGTTGTACTCTAAACCAAACTCATGGCACATGGGGGTCCTATAACATTCAACTCTTTCCTTACGCAATACCGCTTAGTATTTCCCGTTTTCTGAAGCCCAGCTTCAATGCGAAGCGTGCCGCTTGCAAATATGAGTATGAATACGAGCCGTTCCACAAATGATAAAGCGTGACAGAATGCCTGCATCGCTCGTGGAATAATAATCAGGGCAATAAGGAGGAGATTGAGAAGAGCGTGGTGCCGAGTGTATCTCGAGTAAACTTTCTCTTCCAATAAATCTAAGAAAATTTTCACAGTTGTTCTCCAAAATGCTCGCACTTCAATGGTAATGAAAGGAAGACAAAAAGGAAGTGAAAGCAATGGAAAGAGAAAACCTGACGAAGACTGAGAAAAGGCAAATTGCAGTTCGGTATTTGTTAAAAGATTGTATAACGTATTTCATCTACGCACCGATTTATTAATATAAGAAGAACATCCTTTCGTTGATTTTTTACATAGATATTTCGAATTTAAATGGGGAAAGTCTCTATGAAGTAAAAATGTGTTGAAGGAAGATCAGATAACGCATCTTGTACAAATGCATCTTTTGTACTGTGAAAGGTTCTTGTAGAATCCTTCACAATCATGTATGCTCAATTTATTTTTAATTTGTGTAGATCTTAATTATTTTTGAAGTTTTAAAGATTTATTAGTTTCCGTAATTTTAAAAAGTGTAACTTGTATAAAAAATTCCTTGTAAAATCAATTAATTGTTAAATGTACATATAGTACTGTGTCCTTTGGCAATCACTTTTTTGTGAAAGTGACAAATAAAAGTCTATAAGCCCCCGTGCTTGAGTTCAAAGATTCATTGAATGAATTATAACTTCATTACGACTCTGATGATTTTGATATCTATTGTACGTGAAGATGAGAAGCAGGGCAGGACGGGACTTGGATTTTTTTTGTTCCTTTCCTAATGCTTTCAATCTGAGTATGCATGACAGTGTTTCTAGACATTTTCAGCATTCAGTTATATTTACACAGGTAACATGACATGGAAACACAATTTGTGCCTGCGACTGCAATTTGTTTATTTGAGATTTGAAGGAGGCAGCAGGCAGGGTAATGTTTCCCACCATCTGAATCTGCCTACACACCTCATTTTACCATTATATTCCAAGTCCCATTCGAACAAAAATAAGAAGCGCCCATCCATTCAAAAGTTTAAATTCGAAAAATCGGCCAAAATTTTCGTCTAAATCCAAATTGTTCATTACCCACTCAAAATGGCGAGGAATTTTGTAGTCACCAAAAAGGGACCTCTCATTCCACCCGACGTGAACCAGAAGAGCTTCGTCTCAGTTAAAATTCCACAGCTAGATAAACACGTGTTTAAAAATGGCAATGTGAGTAATATAAGGAAAGAGTACAGATTTTGTTTGTGTTATAAAAAATTCAGACCTGATGCGATTGGCACAATATCAACTTATCTTGTCTTTTATCAATCCAACAGGTTGCAAAAATGACGGCTGGAAAAATTCGACTGCGCAACGAGGAAGAGAAGTCATTTACTGCTGACAACTCCGAGTACGCCGAAAAAGATGATATCATTGCAGTCACTGGAAATGTGCTTGCCGTCAATGAGTCAAGGGACGACCACGCATCTTGTCGTGTAAGAAGAATTAATTTTTTCCTCCTTGAAAATGTGAACTATTTAATTATCAGTTTTAAGACATCATCGTATTATTGAGCGAGTGGGTAGGATCGTGGGTGTAGAGTTTGGCAATTGTATTGTTATCAGTTTTACTTTCCAAATTCGAGTCTTCGAAAAGTCTATTGTTTATGGTTATATAAGAAGCAAAATGTTCTCAAGATGTAAATATATATAGGCGCATAATTTCCATGTTTTTTGACATTGAAATGACAAGGATGTCTTGTGTCCCAAAGGAAGTACCAAAACCTGACAGCAATTTGACTTCGTTCTAGCGAGCCTCTTCGTTATCAAATTGCTATTCTTTCCTCGTTCCAATGTCCCTTTGTGATTCTTTTGCTTTGCTCTGCTTCTTTTGCTTTTTGAAGACAAATGAAATGCAATGAATCGAAACAACAAGTATAGTAGTAACCCTATCTTTCCCCATAAAATAAAGCAGTTGCATCTCATCAACGCATCATTTTCCCACATCACTGCACGGCATTTCAATGAATTTACTAAGACATTACAAAAAGCATGGTGAATAGGTATTCCACAAAATACGGTCGAACTATTTTCAAATGTTCAAGTCTCCATCTCCGTTAGTCAACCAGTACAGACAAACGGTAAAAGTAAAACATGTCATAAAGCAACTGTCTCTATTATAAAGCTATTCAGCTTCAGAACTGGTGCTCAAAAGCTTGGCTTATTACGTATTCAAATTACATGTTTTGTTGCGTACATCTTTTTTGAGAAGATATAGCTATTACTATGTATATGAGACAGGAGGAAAGCACGTGCTAAGAGGCGAAAGATGACTCGCCTTCCTCCTTATCGCGATCATCATCTTCTTTTACTAAACTTTTAATAGGTTGCACAAAAGTTTTCTCGAGAATAAGGTAAAATGCATGTTTCAAGCCTGCAGAGCATTTGTTTAGGGCGATCTTATGTCACTGGTCATGCTGAACCGCCAGTTCCGCCATCAAAGCAGCAGAGCAAGGGCAAGTTTACCCTTGATTTTATGGTACTTGGTACATTTTCATTGCAGAACTTGTTGAGCTACGAATATTACAAACTCCGTATGTGGAGTCTTTTTAGTTCTTAGGAAAGGAAAGTTCTCGAGTTTCCATTTGCTACTGCTGTTGATGATGACTGTGAAAGCAAGAAATGAGGAAGAGAAAGGGATAAATCCAGAAGAAGTTGAGTATTACCAGCTTTACCTTACTTTTACTTTTTGTACTACCATTCATCCTCGTAATTATCTTCATTGCCCAGACGGGATTACGATCAAATTAAAAGTTTGTTTTAGAAGGAAATTGGAAGTTTATATTGCGGAAAATAGCTCTTTTCCGTTCTTCTTCTGAGCAAAGCAGTCACTATAAAAAGTTGCTTTGAGGATTTTATCCATTTTCAGAATAGCTGTCTCAAAAGTAGTAAAATAACTTTGTATTATTAAGTTATTGATTGTTCTAAATGCATCTTTTGCTTACCACCACCGCTCGCTCGATTGCACTTTTATCGAATTTGCTTTCAGTGATTGCTGACCTCGTTAATTGACATTATTCCCGATATTCTTCTATTGAATTCGTAGGTTTTTACATCAAATAGCTATAAGCCAGTGGCAGCGAAGAAAGAAGACAAAAAGTAGGAGGATGGGAATACACATCTTCCGAGAAAGTTTGAAAGAAGAAGTACTTAAACAAAAGAATGAGGAGTATAGATAAAAAGCAATCTTATTTTTCCAAGAACCTGTGTGCCTGTGCTAATCATTGAAGCAACATTGGTGTCTTTGCACACTTTCCTCGAGTGTGGGTATAGGTATCCTCAATTTTCGTTAAGCGAGCTGACCATGAGAGTAAAGATTTCTTTGTTCAAATCAATTTTCTTTTCTTCCTAGCAAACAATCTTAGGTAAGCACAATCAACCATATTTTTCAACCACAAGTCATTTTTAATTATGCCCATAAACTTGTTATTCCTTTGTTACAGACAAAGCAGTAGCAAAACGTCAAAATCATATGAGTAGTCATTTGGCGACAAGATGGTTCGGAATGGATGAATTGTGAATCTGATTCTACTTTTGGCAGCGTTCAAATTCGGAGAAAAATCAAAATTCCAACAAAAACAATGAACTATAATCAAAACTTTTAGAACTTTCCTCACCTAAGTTTTTAAATTAAATAATGCAAATGAATCAGTAAATTAATAAAATGCTAATTCGACTTTTTGAATCATTCATTCCACTTCAGCACAACTGATATCACCTTGCACCGTCAATCGTTCTTCACTTATCCTTCTAGATAGATAGACTTGTTTTGTAGTAATTGCTTTCTTTTCAACGACGAACGTGTCCAAGTGTGTCTTGCCTATGTTTTAAAATCAATTGTTTAAGGTATAAAATCACTTGAAACTCACCACGTCTTCCTTTATACCTCCTAGCCACAATTAAAACTTTCTTTTTGGGTTCACAATGAATGTAGTGGAGCTTCATATCTAGCAGATGGCATACATATAATACTTGCCTTCACTCACATCACATCCTTCCTCATGTACGTAATTTATAAATCACGAACCATTTTCTCCCTCTGGCGTCTCTTTAATTTTGGATCACGACCGTCATCATCATTTGCAACTCATAATCCAGCGTACATTTCTTATCATCTCCCCTGCGAACCCTGCCATTTTTCTTATATTTTATTTAACATGCATAATGTTTCGTCGACCTCTTTATGATCTTCTTTGAGATATTGCCCTTTCCCACTCACCTAATGCGTAAGCTTTAAGGGAGGTGAGCATTTCTTTTATTTCGGCTTATCCTCCATCACATCTACAACAAAAATGCAGCATGAGAGAGCAGGAAAAAATTTACATAATTATTATTATCATCCCATCAACGTCCTTTGTATTCGTCATTCCTGCTGTACAACTTACAAAGTCTTTGCTACATTTACTTTACAATGTAAACATAAATCCTGCTGCTTTTTACTTTCTTTACTTTCGCTTTCTTCTGCTCCCTTTCGTCTTTCTCATCTGTCGGATAATCACGATGATGGTGATGATTATTATTATGACATGAGTTATGCATGATGCAGACGCAGCGAAGCAGCCATCTTTTCTGTGCTCCAGAACACTTTATATTTTTCTTCCAGGCACGCTCTCCAACCAGTTTACTTATACTTTCACTTCTCTCACACTACACTTTTCATGTTAGCATTCCTGCGATAACGGAGACTTTGTATGAGTACGTGTCGTGTTTTAGGCACCTTTCATTCACCCAAGAATGCACACAAGTCTATATATTATAGCGACATATTATATTCTTCTTATTCATGCAACCCATCCATCCGTACGTAGTTCCTTCCTGTTGCTCTCCTCTTTTAAATTTTAGACAAGTTTAAGTAAAACCATCTATGTTTTGTGTACCATATATTATGAACATCTACTTTGTCTTTAAAAACTCCCCAAAGTGGTTTTTGCTTACCAGATTTCTGCTCATATCACTCGAAATGTAGTGTATTCGTTAACTGCCTACTTTTTTTTATCCCCCTTCTCAATCCTCTTCCCATTCATCAGGTTACCTATTTTCACGACACAAATGCGTGCTGCACAATTCTCTATTGTGTTCATCACAATAATCCTCACATCCTTTATTCTACCTTCACTCAGCCAATATTTTGCATTAAATAACTGTCATTATTACATAATACGGCATAACATAATGAAATTTCGTGGATGAGAAAACGATGAAGGTGCTGCTGGTATGATAGAGATTATGGTGGTAACCAAAAATAGCCAAAAGCTATACAAACGACATGCTTTTGTGAATTTAAAATACATTTCCATCATAAACCACCATCAAAGTTAGAATACGCGAACATAAAGAAAACGTAAAAAGGATGAAAATGAGATTTTAGCGGTGAAGAAAAAGGTACGGATACAAGAATGGGCGATGGGATCGGCGAAAGGGAAATGCGGGGAGTAGTAATATTATGAAAACGATGAGGGAAAAGAGAGAAAAGAAAAAATTGCCATTCTAAAATTAAGCGATGATGATGGTGATGATAGCCGAGCGCTCTTCATACAACTTTTCATTCAGAACATGTACAGTTGACTTTTACAATAGTATTACTATCAAGGAATCGAGTAATAAAAGACATGCCATTAAATTGAATTTTAATTATTTCAATTATCACAACTATACGCAAGAAGCTATGATGTTGATCTTTAAAATCTGCAATGCTGAGGGTAAGACGAGCTAAAAGTTAGAAGCCTATTAACTTGAAAGGTATATGCGGAAGAAATCTCTCCTTTTTTCACTTTTTTGAATTTTTCATACAAATGTGTCCGCAACATTTTTATCTCAACCGAAAATAAGGGAGTCGGGTTTTTATGAAAATCATAGCTTGAAAATAACCTAAAAACTTCCTACATGCATTGTACATAACTAATGTATTCTAACTAACGTAACTATTCGATTTGCACATCCCTGAATGCCTTGAGTACAGATCTCTCAGTACAAACTATAAATATATTTTTGCTACATACCACTCGTATATGCTCGCTAAAATATCATCTTGTGCCTTGCATCCTTGTACTGACGATAGATCCATATTATCTGTGCGAGCACTATCCGTTTCAGTTTCCTTCGCAAGTAGTAGAGGAAGGTTGAGCTTTTCTCCCTACATCAAAATATTGATATATTACATACTACGTATCGTTGTATCAGTAACATATCAATCATATTAGTAGTCAATAAACAAAATCTCCATTTAGACAAGTCATTTTTCATGTTTAACACTTATCATATGTACATAGACAGCATAAGGTTGAAGAAAATTCTCTTTCAGCTCAACTGCTGAAAAGCGCTTTTGTGAGTTTTTGGTTTGTTGTATTGATGTTGTACGATCTTACGCTATGAGCAGTATGAATCATGAATTTATATACATATGTACACCCGTTCTCGTTTCATAAAAAGAATTTTATGTTTATAAAGTAAGCAACATTTGATAGTTTTTAATTAATAGCGTGTGGTACTGTAAAGCAATTTCTGCAGATAGGTATGCATGTTTTTAATAGTTCCATGAAACATTAGGCGAGTAGGAAGGGCGTTTTCGGGAAGCTGAATGGTTGTTTACCATTTCCCCTCCGAATTATCTGCTTTCGCAGTTTTTCTTTCGAAAAGTAAATATTTCCTTGAACAACAAGCTGTATTTGTTTAGTGTATGCAACTTCTGCATTTTTCAAGTTTACTTAATGCTGGAGACGTACATAATATGTATGTAGTTAGAATACTAAAATTCACATACCGAGTCGTTTACAAACTAATTAGGGTTCTGGAGAAAGTTGTGTGTTTGAGCTTCAGTTGTTGTTATTTACATTTTAAAAACAAAATAAATCTTTACACTATGCAGTACTACTAATTTTGAGTGTAGTAATGAACTTCAAAGCAAATAAGGATTATTTTTAGTGAAGTCTATGTTTGCAACATTTATACTTTTTCTAGTAAAAATAGTACTTAGGTATATATCAAAAACTCAATGTGCCTAATAGCCTTTAGTGTTATTGTTTTAGCTCTTGCTAGTAGTAGATTTGTTTGATGCTTTGTATTTTGCATATCCACTTTTAAAAAATAAAATTCTCACAAAAATCTGAAGGAGGTATATATGCTCATATTATAATACCTTACATATCATATCCAAAAATGCGACGGTATTACTGCTTCAATTATTCTTCGATTTGGGCTCAGTAGGACCAAGAAGGCAAAGCCATTTGAGTTACGAAGGTATTGCTCGAGCTTTCAAACCATTAGAATTATGATTTAACTAGTGAAGACTTCAATTAGAGACAATTAGAGTTAGACTACGTATGTATGTGCTGATACCCAATAATTCTTTAAAAGGTTTGCCATCTAATTCAATTTTTATACACGGAATGCCAAATTGAATAGAATAAGATTCAAGTATCTTGGAGTATGCGACTGTAATCCAGTTATCAAACTTTCATTGTTCCTCAGAGTATTTACAGTGGATTTAGTGAAAGAAACTTCGCCTTAGATGATTGAGTGTACTACGAATTTCTTTGGAAGTTATAAACCAAACTGTAACTCTTTCTTTTAATTTGCATTTCTAGCTGCAAAATTTTAAAACTTGTCCCCAACTGAAGTTGGAAATGTAAATCTTTGATTTGTCATATGTCATTTGACGGAAGAATTTTGGCGCAATGCAGCAATCTTTTTAACTCACAAAAAGTCAAGGAAGTTATGTTAAACAATAATCGGACCAATGCAGATCCTTACCACTATCATATTTCAATTATCTCGTCGTATTTTCATGCAGAATGCTTTGCATGCATGAATAGAGGTTAAAAGCTTTCTTCAATCGATAGCTTACCTAAAAATATATAAATAGATAAAATACGATTATTTTTATGGAGCAACTTGAAATGCCATTCGCCATTCCTTTACCCTAAAAATTTCACAAATTAAAAGTTTACCGATTGAACTTTGGTAATGCCTCAGTATATTGACTTGTACATGCCAAACTGTTGCAAACAAATGCATTTCCAAAGGTGCACTAAAGTATTATTACAAAGGATTTTCATTAACAGAACTCATAAGACTAGCTTCAAGCAGTAAATTTCACTTCTCTCCTATTCAAAAATGAGTTCTTCTACCTCAACCGTGGTGAGGAGCAAGTGAAACTGTTCGGATGACATTTTTCTATTCGAAATTGCTACTGTTGCAGGAAAAGGAGAGAAGTAGAGAAATAAGGCTCATTAATCCCACGACACAGATCTTACTTAATCGTTTCAATCCTGGTTCGCTGATCAAGAGAGAAAATCCTGTATCCAATTTTACTCAGAGAATAGACAAGATAATGTGTAGTTCCTATCTGTAATACGAGAAACCACGATATTTTAATAAAGTACTTTCCCCAATCTTATTGTGTCTTTCAAATCTACAATCCACACACATCCACACGTAAATGAACACGATCTTCATTATTTTTTACCGTTATCGTACATGCGATGAAAATGCCTGTACAAATAATATAGAGCTCGTCTTCGTTTCTTCAAAATATACATCACGAACGAAATGACAATACAAATGACTACTCCAATCAGTGTGTTCTGCATGATCAGTTTAGGTTCCTAGCCATTTGTAGTTCCAGACTTTGTAGACCATGCAAAAAACCTACATCCAATCAACTCCGCAATTCATTTAATTGTACCTTTCTTTATCTTCACACACAATGCACGTACCAAAGAATTACCTACTCGCAAACTCAACAAACTCAAAAAGAGCAGTCAAGCAATCGAATACAGTTACTATTACTAATGCAGTTGTGGTGAAAAGGGGAATCGAAAGAAAACATATGTCTCTTTGGAATAATTTTCAATAATATCGTCGGTGAACATCCAAAATTTCAGTTTCTGCTACATCACATCTTATAGAATTTATAATGACAATGACATAGAACCAAACTAACAGTAAGATGCTGCAAGTATGTTCTTCTAGCATGATAACGTATGGCATCTCCTACTCCGTTGTTCATCTTAAAACCGCAGGTTATCAAAGAAAGCGTCATTTGCGGAAACACGTTGGGTTTTTCATATCTCGCAATTTTCAGCAGTGGTTGAATGTAAATGTAACGCGGAAAGTAATTTGATATCTTTTTAAACAGCAATGACCACTATACTGTCGACAATAGTCTTGTGGACTGTGCTCAAACTGTTTACGAACGAAACACTCTCTTGTTTCTTCAAACAAACTTCATGATAATTGTGATTTGCCTTGCATCATCAAGACTTTTAAACATCTAACTGTGTTTAAAATGCTTGTTCTCAGTTAACATGAAAACTGTAATTAAGTAGTCTTCAATCATATTTTCTGCCTCTGCCTTCTATTTTAAGAATACGTCTTCACATCCACGAAGAAACCCAAAAGCTTTTAAACGCTGCCTTTTGAAGTTTAAAACAAAAAAAAAAAAACTTGCGTGTAAAGTGTTTTATGTGAAAAGATAGTGAAAAGTGAAAGTAATATGAATCGCATTCTCTTTAGCTGTCTGCTTGAAGAGTGATGCGGTGGTGAAGAAAGGAAGAGAAAATAAAAGATTGTCTGACTCTGACATATGCTATCTTTATCTTTTATCTTTCTCAATTCAAGACTCGAAATGACGTTTCCATTCATTCCTTCCTTCCTTTACCTTTCTCTGTTTCACCGATCGTTCTTTCATGCGTTTTTCTACCCTTTCAATTTCAATTTTAGAAGGGAGTAAGTTATCCGACATTTCTATACATATCTTCTACTATCTTATTTGCTTTATATCATTCAGGATGGTGAAATATTGCAGCCACCTTTTACAATGCTCCCTGAAGGCTTTCATAGTTGTGTTAGCGCCGTGCATACCTCAAACGGAAAAATATTGATATGGTGTGCAGTGAAAGGTATTTTTTCCTCAAATGCATGTCAAACTCCATTTAAATTGATAGACAGTGTGCTTCATATTTAAATCAAAACCCCTTTTTTCGAAAGTGGTGGAAGACATTATTTATGAATGATGCCTAAAAGATGCTAGCGAGCTGCACGAGTGTAGTATAGTGGAGGAATCAGCGTCTTGGCAGTGTTCGAAATATCAGCCTACGCGTGCATGTCGATGAAATTGGACCCGCTTACGATGGCTAAAAGCTCGAGCATACCTACCACGTTTTGTGAATTAAGCAATCCAAGCTTACAGACACAAAAGGAATACTTGGTACTTTGTTATTTCGGTTTCCGTTCATAATAAATCCTTTGAAGAAAATAACGATGAAACAAAAATCTGTCAAGAGAAGCTGACGAATTACAACTTGTTAGTGGCCCGAATAATGCAAATCCTTTAGCCTACCTGTTTTTCTACTTTTGTGCGTTGTTATTTTTCGTGTACCAAGATCACGGCAAGAATAAATGTGTTAGGATTTTACCTAGATATACTTTCAAGCGCAATAAAAACCAAAAAGCAAAGTAGAGAATGTGTATACATTTTTTTAGCGACATGGAAAAGACCACCAGCTTCAGCATTACTAAACTGTCATTCTTTGTCAGTTAGGTGATATTATAGGAACGTGGCACTCTAATCCTCTAAAAATATCCTATTTGCCGTCAGTGAGGCAGAAGAAAACTTTTGTTTGGCATATACAATTTTTTTGTACTCTTTCAAGAAATGACGTGATATGAGGTATAACAGTTAGAAGCATTGGAAAGTAGAAAATACCAAAGTTGAGGTGCCTATTTAAGTTTAAAAGCTCGATCACAAAGTAAGGTGAATACTAGTAAACTAGTGAAATCATGCCACACATATGGATACAATAGTGTATTATCTAACTGAGAGTTATACTCATGTCCGTATAATATGTAAATTGCTCCCTTCTTGGGGCAATCCATCTAATAGGCTTTTTGATTTTGAATTATTATGGTGGTATAGAGAAGAGGAAAGAAGTTGATTTTATTCTACTTTTGAAGCATCTGCTCTGTAAAACTTTCTAAAGGGTTATTTTGCTCCGTTGCATGCAAACCAGGAGAAGCCCACACGAGTCGACAATCCCACGATTATTAGATTTAACTCTCAGTAAATTTCCCATGAATGGACGAATGACTTGGGGTTTACATACATGGAGTCGGGCAATATGGAGAAAAAAGAAGCAACAACTTTTCTGCCACGTGCGCGCGGATCAAGCACCCATCAAAGTTTAAAAGCGGTTGAATAAAATACCAGTCATGAGTGCGACATCCCATAGAGTAGAAAATTGCTTTTATATTTAAGCCATAATACGAATTTATGAGACGTAAAGATTCCCTCTAAATGCCACCTAAACAGCTAGTCATCTGGCGACGAAGGAAGATCATTAAAAAGTCATTTTGATGCCATAAATTCCTCCACCTCATGGATATTTTCTCTTGCATCCAGCGAGTCCCTTTATATGTCACCGCTTCCGGTTTTCGATTTTGTCTGTATTCTAGTCCAGCAAAGTCACAAGATGCCAACATTTAGCACCATAAACATAGTTTCTTCACAACAAACACCGAAATGTGTATACATTTTGTAATGTTTCATATGAGTCGGCAGGTTGAAAATCTCAGCTCCAAAAACGATGAATTATACATACCCCTAGTACACTTTCTAATATGTATTTTCAAATTGTTTTACGAATTTGAAAACATGAATATTTTGTCCGAAGCTGGAATTTCATTTTTTGTTCCTCATTTTTCTAAATTTTTCAATATCATGAGTACAAGGAACACTGACGACATGTGAAAAGCCATAGACAACATTTTCCAACATTCCAGGAATAATAAAATTTTCATTCTTGCTTATTGCACGCAAGAATCCTATAATATGTCGGATGGGATATATAACTGAATATAAATTATGGAAAATAGGAAAAGAACTATATTATAGTACCCCGCTGACTTTTCTTAATATTGTGCCTGTGTGTCCTATGGCAGTGGTGGTAAATATCGTTGTGGTAAAAGTACCTGTACTATGAAAAGGAACATTCAAGGACAAAATAATAATAAAGCCAAGCCTGTAACCATCATAAACATCTTTGTTGCAAAAAAAAAGGTTTCTGTTTCCGTTTTGCATCCCCACATCTGCAGTTGACGATCTGTCTGAAGCTCCTTTCCCTTCCAGACTTTCTTCCAACACTGAGCTTCGTGTAATCCATTTTACTACGTATGTATATCCACTATTCCCATTACATATTTTATTTATACTTTTCTATTCTCTATCATCATAAAATCGAACAGAGCGAAAAAAGTAGCGAGGGTAAAATGAAAACAAGTTCGATTTCCTTAAAGTATAGTAGTAGTATAGAGATTATATATGAACGAGGAAAAATTATTATTATTATTTTATGAAAACTTTCACGTTTCAGAATCTATTTTACATAATCATTTACGTCCTCATCATCAACATTCAACATCAACACTTTATCCATCTTTCTACTTTCACCAAAAGTTATGGACGCGCTTGATATCCTGCCTGTCTTCCTCCTCCTCTTACTTTCACCCACAAAAAAAATCGTTTTGCTTTTTCCTACGTACGTAAATACTGTATCCCGCCACTTCTCTATTATTTATTACACAACGCGAAAAACTAAGTCATTGACTGCACTTTTGACTGACTTTGCTGTATATTCCCAAAGTTAGTTTTATATATTTTCGCTTTCTATCAAGCCCACTAGTTCTCAGTATCTGACTGTTCTGCTCCGATTGATTTCCCAATAACCTTCTCCCATCCCACTCAGATAGATTGTTATATACAGCCATATTACATATTATAGGCAATCCAACCTTAATACAATAGACCTTCCAAAGCAGCGTAACGTTTAAACTGAGACTATAGGACGGGAATAATGTCTGGAGTGTGCAAACAACGTTCCCCACTTTGTATTATGCCCGTGTTGTTCCCTTACTCTTGATAATGATAATTTTCGCACACGTCGTGTATACAAGATGCGTAAATGATTATTTTGGACCTTCTGATGCGAGCCACCTAGAATTCGATTGGAAATGCCAAATAAACCACTTGTCCTACAACACATTTACATTTGCATACAGAAATTGGATTGGGAAGTCGTACAAGGATGGCGAAGGCGATGCTGTGGTGGAAGTGGAAATTCCATTAAAAGTAAGTAAAGTGCCAAAATAATGAAAGCATTTGCAGCAGTATTGTAAGCTTTACAACATCAATGCTAACACGAAATTCTCAGTCGTATCTTCCATCAAAAAACGTATGATAAATACAGGAATGAATTCTCTTTGACCAACCATATAGTAGTCTATAAAAATCTCTTTATACTGAGGAGGAATCAATGACCGATTTATAAGATAATGCAATGAAACGTAATAACAGAAGAGAACACAAGCTGCTGCGATATGATGCATAGAAGCTTCTTACAATTTTTGCCTCCCCGTAACAAACTGTGGAAATCAACCTTGATTTTTATTGTGATAAACGGTCCCACAAAAAGGGTCAGTACTTGGTCTGAATGCATTGCCGACAGGATTTGACAGGCTACATGAGTAAACACTTTCTTCTGTTCTTTATGGTCTTTTCTCCTTTCCACCCACCACCACCACAATCATTATTCATCGTTTCATGGACGAGCTGACATTGAAATATATGCATTTATCTTGCCTGTCTTATTTGTGGAACATCAAAAGAATCCCACCAAGCTCACTCCTCCTCTGATATCTGGACATTAATTATAAAAATTATGATAATAATGGTGTGAAATCATGCAAGGCTTCGCCATAATTATACCTAATATAATTCAGCCACACAGAGTTAATGTTGGCTTTTAGGATTACCTAATTATGAATGTGGGGATGACCCTAGGATGGCGAAAGGAAACAGTGTGCCATAATTTACTAGAAAGGCATTGGGAGCTATAATGAAATGTTGAATGCTTATGTTCAGTCTTTGTGATGGGCAGGAATAATGAAAAGAAAGCAAACCGGTTATTAATGCGAAGTGATAGTCTCCGGAAAAAATGAATCCATCAGGAAAGTATCCCACTATTAGAAACCAGTGAAATATTAAAATTTGGATTTATTATTTTTTATGCTTTCACTTCTGGCACATCAAGCACATCCATTTTCAGGAGAAATTCACTGTTCGACTTGATGAATCAAGACCCCGCAAGCAAATGGGTGGTTACGAATGTTACGATCAACGATATTATTCATAAAAGATATTGAAAATAATCTGAGTATGTTGATGAGTTCGAGAATGAATGATGCAGGAAAATAAGTGGATATGGTTGCTATATTAAAATGCTTGATGGTTAAAGCCTAAATACACGGTGAACAAAATTGCAGAATTTGATTTCAGACTCAGGCAAACAATATGGTGTTTTGTGGAAAAATGAAATGAAAGTATTGAATATACCTACGTTATGTTGGACTTGATCAGAAGAAATGAAATATTATGGGGCCTTGGGGAACAATCGAATGATCAATTTCACTGTTTTATTTTACTTATTCAGACTTGTCAGATAGATAATAACTTTGATACAATGATGCAAGTGAAACGACTACCAGCATGCTTTTTTTAGCTAGTAAATGTTTAACAATAACTGTTTGGCTTACACAGATTGGGATTGCAGATGGCAGGCGTCTTCGTTTACATTTCGCCGACGGACGAGAATCAGCTAAGCTTTAGATGGGTGGTCTGGTGGACCACTAAAAAAGTACGAGAGAAAAGACCTTGAATGATAGTGCCCAACTTGTTTCAGGTAGCCCCAAAAACTGGCCACTATATAACTGTAACGCAGAAGAGGCTAGAGACTAGTAGAATGGAGCAAAGCACACCACCCCAGTCACAGGAAGCGCATGCATTATTATGGCACTGTTTCTTTCTGGGGTTTTTGGTGTTCTTCTAGTTACTATTCCTTTTGTAATTGTAGTCAATTAGATCACCGTCAATCACAATTGAGTTCAATCGCAGATTATTTTACACACAGGGAATCTAAAACTATTGACTAAAGAGGAACAGGTATATCGGGAACCACCGTCCAGTCTAGATTGCACCACTGTTGGAGTAAACTAACACGAAAAGGATGTAATGCTTTCTTCTCTTGCAACTAGCATGACTGACAGCATGGCTTTAATTTGTTTTTGATGATTTTGTGCACTGGG
This sequence comes from Willowsia nigromaculata, assembly GCA_034700605.1. Classification (NCBI taxonomy): domain Eukaryota; kingdom Metazoa; phylum Arthropoda; class Collembola; order Entomobryomorpha; family Entomobryidae; genus Willowsia; species Willowsia nigromaculata. Next base: position 29,017 of record JAQIXX010000874.1, read on the forward strand.
CGCTTACAAAAGCGGTCTGGCAGTAAAAAGTTTTGTTTTTATTTTACAGATTTTCCTCGTGTCCTGTATATTCACTTTTTTATAGTCAACCCTTGGAAAATTTTTGATGCTATATATCACGAAATTGAAAGAGTGAATTGTCAGCTTAAGCCATGCTTTTCATTCACAATAGCATCTTTCTGCTTTTAATGAAGCGTTTTTATTACACGATTTCAGATTCCAGCATCTTGGCACCACACCGCATCATATCACCATGCTGTCATTAACCACTAGAACCCATAAACGATTCTATATGATAATGATAGCAGCTATATTTTAGCACTATTTGTTATACAGTATATCATAAATCTTTTAGGAACTTCCGGAATCTCAGAAAATTTTATATGCAGCTGTCCGATTCAAAGTAACATATTCACATATAACAAATATTATGCGACTCTCTTCTTGTCTTATCGCTCAGCTCACTATGATTTCACAGTAAAAGTTACTTTCCAGCTTCAATTTTCACTGTCATAGGATGACACAGGCTCTTTTATTCTATTTTGCAAACAATAAAAAATAACTGATCGTCTGACAACGAAAGCTGGAGTCTCTCCATTTCACTTCTCCTTAAGGTCTTTAACCCTTTTTTCATTTTACGAGGTCAGTACAGTGATGTGAGAGTCATGATAAGACAAGAGTGTATTACAGTAAAGTATGTTATTCGCCTGGCACGAACCAATGACACCAACTTGCACAGCTCCTTTCCCCAATTCCAATTCACCCTTTCTTCTATTCTCTCCAGCAGCAGTAAAAAAAGCCACTAAGGAAATGAGTTGAGTGAAAGCAGGCATCCGTCAGAGGTTGAAGCTCACACTGAACTGACTGAACTCTGAGAGAAATCATGTGTGCACTTTCCCTTGCCTGCTTTTACTTGACTTGGCTCTTTTTGGGGAAACAGCTTTTCCCCATTTCTCCTTGCTTCCAAAAAAACTCAAGTGGTTTGCTAGTTGGAAAATCGGCAAAGGTATAAGTTGGTATAAGTTACAGTGGCGTTTGCTTACAAGTTTTGGTTGGATTTCGAGTGTAGTAGAGCAGCTGCTTGTTGAGGTGATATTATAACTTTATATATCCCACTTTACGAGAATACTTTTTTCAAAACTGTTGTTGTGTGTGCGTGTGTGTGGTTTGCTTTGGTTTTGCTAAGTGTTAGTTAACCAGTGAATCTGGGAGCTATAAAGGGAGAAAATTGGAGAAAGGAGATGAAAGTCAGAAAAAAACCAGTTGGTCTGTTGGCTTGGCTTATGTTATGGACTTTCACTACTTGACTACTTTCACCACTACTTGTTGTTACTCTGTTGTTTTGTTGTGTGTCTTTGTTGGCATGCATTTTCAAAGGAATATGATGGCGACGGAGGAGGCTCATGTATGTTTTGCAATGAATTGAGAGGGTGATGGTGGTGGCTGTGGATGATGGAATGAATATCAGAGTATGAAGTACGGTAGCAGTGAATTGACGAGCTCTCCTCTTGTCTCCTTTGTAGTACAAATTATTATGAGATGTCATCTCGTCACATCACACCATCACCATCATCAACAGCAGTCTTCTGAGCCTGAGAGGAAAAGGTGGCCAGTTGTTTAGTAGCTCTCGACCACAAAAAATTTCATTTTGCTCCCCTCTCCAACTCCCATTGAATTTGTAGTGCACTGCCGCTTGGTGTTGCTCTTTTCATCTTATTTCCTAATACAAATTCACTTGAATTAGGTTGGCGGTGGCACTACTGAGTATTTGATGGAATGCAATGATATTGATTGAGAAAGAATGAAAGGAAAAAATGCTAGTGAACAAAGTGGTTTCAGCGGAGGAGATGGGGAAGGTGACCATGATGCTACAAGCAGGAGGATCGGTAGACTCTAGTAGATGCGAGTAAAATTTGCTGATTTCTATATTACATCCTTTACTTTTTCTCCTTCCCCGCCACCCTGTTCCATTTTCTAAAGAAATTTATCATCGCGTGAAAAGGTATTGAAGCAAGTGTAGTGTTTAGTGCAGCTAGTAATGCATGGCAAGGAAGTCGATTGTTCTTGACTTAAAATGAAGTGTGTGAAAATGCTTAGCAAAACTGTACCTGGCTGGCGGGCCTGTATGTATGTATATGATATGCTTCTAGGTATGTATACTTCAACTTCACAATAATATTATAGTTGAATTTCACATAGTGTAACTGTTAAATAACAAAAGTCAATGATTAGATCTAAAACCACAATAAAGGCCTTGCTGATTAAGTAAGACTAGAAAATCTACTTTGAATGAGCTTTCATTTCATGTTCATGCAAGCACAATAATGTATGTTATCTGTCCAATTTGAGCATCCATATGGATTGCCATTGCCAATCCCTGCATGTGCAAACAGTTTGTTAACGAATTTGCATACAGATTCTTGCTTTACACATGCTAATCATTAACGCTAATCTACAGTCTGCACACAGCACACCTTTTGGGAACATAAGATAATTAGCAGTCAATATCAGCTCTATCATTAGGTCAAAGGGTGATTATTTTTTATGAATTACTGGAAGCATTTATACAGAAACGGATGTTTTGGTGTGTCTGTCTGTGAACATGATAATTCCAGCTATTATTGCCCCAAAAAATTTTCTATTTAAGATAGAGGATGGTACAAAAAATGAGGTTCAGGTTAAAGGTCACCTTTGAATGTCAATTTTTGAAAAGTTGTAAGCTTGAGAGCAGCTCAATTGGTGATAAAAAGTTTACCAGGGTTATCATGGCTTACTCAACCGGGGCTGAAGATTTGGGGTGCCACTGGGTGGTAGGATATTATAGGTTTTGTAAAAGTGGGGTCATAGTCTAATGAAACGCTAAATTTGGAAAGGCAGTAGTAAGCTTCCATTAGTTTTCGATACCTGTTTACTGATGCCTATTATGGAATACCATTGCTTTTCAAAACACATACTAGTCGGTAGCCACCTATACACATTTATCTTCGTTTTCAAATAACCATATTTTACGTGAACGCGTGTGTAAATTCGGCAAACTTTGCTGCTTTTCTTTCTGCCCCTTTACACTTCAAATTCGATCCAATTATGGAAAGCAATATGAACAGTTAAGGGAATACATAAAATAACCGAGTACATTTCCGCCCATGAAATATGCAATAAGCTTTCTCTCAATTTAAATATTTATTGGTGCTGGTGAAACCATCCAATTTTGCTTGATTTGGTATTTGCAAAGGGGCTGTTTACTGCAAACACTATGACGGTACTTTCTCTACTTTGAGTTTTATTTGCATCCCCAGCAGACAAGAAAAAACTTGCTTCCATCAATGCCGTTTATTCATCATCTGTCTTCCTAACGGTAACTTCCAAGGAAGAAGCGTCTCACAGTCTCACTAGAAAAGAGGTTTACAAAGGTATACAAGTTTCTTCATTCCTGAACAGTTAATATTAAATCGTAAACCAAACCGTGTCATGATACACATTGAACGCAAAATAAATACAAAACTTGGCTAAAAGTGTTTCCTTTGAAATCCTGCCATGTCGTGAGTAGTGACGATGAATCGTCACCATCATGAATACTTTTGAAGTTTTCTGCTTCATAAATTCTTCGTTTCTTCTTTTTCTTCCCCGTCTCTTGTAACATAACGTATGTCTTGAATACATGTTTGTAAACGCAACTGTGTACGGAACCCCTTTTTATTGCTCATTTTTCATTCGATCCAAACCCTAACCCGAGAGGCAAGTCATCACACATATTATCCATTCAAGGCGGTTGTGTAGAAAGTACATACAGGAAAGATTTCTACTTTCACAGGAAGAAAAGGAAAAATCTCCAGGTACCTGCGACAACAACTCAATATAATGCAAAACTTTATATACTGATATTGGTCACACCGTGCGAGTGTTATATTTCTCTTTTACTGAGACGTCGAGCGGTTTTTGGGTTCATGAAGTTCTAGAGTTCTTGAATGACTTTCTTCACTGCCCACTCTTTTTTGCTGAAATGGTTGGCCTTTTTTTCTCTTCAAGGACTTGTTAAGTTTGTTGGATGAATAAAAAATACCTGTTTCATGTCTCTTTTTTTTAAATAGCATGTCCGAGAATCGCTGCGTACCTACTCCATATTTTATGAAGAGAAAAAAATCGTGATGGATCATGAATGAAAAAATCAAATATGATAGCCTTGCAATATTGAATGCAGGAGGACCAACTGTCTAAATATATACAACTGCTGTCGCAAAGTAGAAAGGCATGATTTGTAAGCAGTTGAGACATTTTTTATTTCCGGTTCATAGCTTTTCGATGCTCTTTGAAAAAAGACGAACAAAATGCATAAGTAGCATATCATATCATCAGTTTGATTAGATTTGATTCTGCGGTGATTGCTGTGAACAATATTTGATAGATACGTCTTTTTCGTTCCTTCTTTTATTAGATTTTTGTGTCAAATCAAAGTCTTCTTTGTGAGATACCATATTACCACATTTGCAAGATAAGGTTTAAATCTTACATGATGAATAACAAGCGTATGACATTTTATTCGTCATAATAACATGATTCATAAATCAGAGATGGAAGTGGACATTTCTTTTCATGTCATGCGATCCCCTTCGGGACAGGCAGGAAAAATGTAGGCATTATGGTAGATGAAAAATGCTATTTATTCCTAACGGAAGCAAAAATACGAGTATGTATTTGTACCTTGGGTATGTAATACTTTCTATACATTATATCGATGTATTCGCCAAGCTATTGACAATATGTGTCATCATTGAATCTTTTAAAGTAAAATGCAATAACTGACTGAAGTTATTCTAAATAGCAGCTATGACCTGTAACACTGGTAGAACGTAGAGAGCTATAATATATTCTACTGAGATTTTACCTCGATACCCTTGCTGTTTAAAGATAGTATGGGAATGTGTACATGTAATTTGTGAAGGTTGATGAACATTATAATCTTGTGGTATTTAAAAACAGATGCGTATGTGTCTGTTTTTATTTATGTATGATATGTATGTTGACGAGCGTTTGTAAAAAAAATTGAAAAAACGGATTTACTACAAAAGGATGTTTGAAGAGTTTGCGTCAGTTGATCCCGGTGAGGCTTACATTATGCTATATAAGTATGAGAATAATCATGATTGTGTGCTGCATAGACATTTCTCTTTTTACTATAAGTACGCATATTATTAATTGAATAGACGTCAACGAATAGGTCAAAATACCACTCCAACCTAGGAATGAGAAGGTTTTTTAGTCTTAAAACTCCAACAACGCCAGAGCCCGAGGGCACACGCCTCTGTTGGTGCATGACGTAGCACAAATGACAAATCATACAAAAAGAAAGGGGTGCGCGAAATTATTCAATATGTTTTTTTCTTGCATTTCCTTCCACTTACTATGTGGACCAAGATGAATGCTCTCCCCTTTCTTAAATTACCTGTTTCCACATTCTCCAGGACATTTCCATTTCAGGTTACTTGTTCGTCTTTCATCCTACTTATCTTTTCTTAAACAGCTCGTACTCAACTCTACTTCTTTGTCCCTCAAAGCGTCCTGCATTGTAAACTCAAAATAAACAACGTAGATGACAAAAAAATTAAAAACAATTCATTCATGCAATTATTTACTCAATCAGCATTACAAACCGTAGACATAATTGCTTCGTGCAGTTGACTGCCTTTTACTTGCCTCATGGAAGCAGACTCACTCAAAAGACAAGACCGAGTTTACTCCAGAAGTAGCATTCTCTTTTCTTCTGTTAGGAGAAAGTATAGTGAAAGCGAAACACAAACAAAGTTGAAAGTAAGAAGAAATCTCTCTTCGTTTCTTGTATTGGGAACCCAGCAGAACCGCAGACAAGGAACATCATGTATACTTTACAAAGCACACTTCCATCGTCAACAATTCATGATAAAAAAACGAAAAAAAATGAACGTCCCATTAAAAACCATCAGCTTCACAAAGTACTCCCAATTTTCTGCTTGATAGAAACCCAACAAAACAAAGGAAAGTGGTGACGACAAGACATTTCAGTTACTTGCTGCAACCTTCTTCTGTATGTTCTTTTCTTATGTCTGATTTTTGTATACACAATAAAACAAATAAAGTCTCCCTTTGTGTAGGTCTTCGTACGGATGAAGATGACCCAATGATTTACTCAGCTCGAGCTCAAGAAATAGGTACATACATTACCTAACAGGACTAGTTGCAAGTAAAGCAACTTGCGCTTCAAATAATAGCGTTTATAAATGTTCTTTCTCTCTATTTATGATAACTAAAAATATTTTTTGCTTAAAAGTAGTAGCTGTGAGCTAAGATTACATAAGGATAATTATGATGATGATATATGATCTATTTATAGTTCATTTTTAAACGCAATTGGATTTTTGGTTGAATTTGCGTAATCACAGATTCACAGAATTTTTTACCGCAGAGGACAAACCATTCTCAGCATGGCCTTCCCACTCCATTCCGTTCACAGGCTAAAAGGCACAAAAACATAAGCGTTTTAGAAAGGAAGTGAGGAATCCTCTATAATGTTCTGTAAGCTTCCGTTTTCAATTAACAAGAGTAACAAGTTATGAAAGTCATAATTTTAAAAATTTTGTGGAAATTGTGGTCAGTCATTCAGTCACTTGACGCTCTTATAATAGTGGATTTCACTTTCTCCAATGTGGAGAAATTTCTGTTGCTAAATTACAATAGAACTAGGACTTTTTGTACAATTGAATACAATTGAGTACTTTGATGTTACTGATTTATTTTCACTTGTTACATCCACTCAAATGTGAAATGCAATTAATTTCTTATCTACTAATAGGAATTATTATTACAGAACAATAAAAAACGATAGACTTGATTGAAGAAATGAATGAATAGGAATGTTAAATTAAGCCAAGTATATAGGAACAAAGCAGAAAAAGAAGTTCTCTTCTAAGCATTACTGATTTCTGAAGAAAACTTACAGATATCACGACACACAATTCATTACTAGCCAAAGATTTATCTAATTTCATGATGCTTCTTTTTACCTCAGTTTGACATTGAATCTTCTATTCCACGTTCCAATTTACTAGATAATGTACACAACGTACCTAATACTTATTTGTTATAATCTTTAAAAATGTGTGTACGAAACTCCAGCAGAATTTCGACCAGGTTGTCCTTAAAGACATCATCATGCATAATGAACACAAACAGGAAGATACAAAGAAGCATTTAGAAAGAAAGAAGCATGCATGGTAAGAAAGATTACTTACCGTACCTTAATAATAAGTAATATTTCAAAGAAATCACAATAAATTTGCTCCACAGCTGCATTTGTAGTGGCACGATTAATGAACAGGAAGAATCATCATTATTAAAGTTTCACAGCTGGATACCCAGCAATTTGCACACTTTCATTAGAATAGAAAGCAAACGAGGAGAAAGTGTGAAGCATATTGTAATTATTGTAAAGGTTATACCAGGCGAACGGAAGAAGGAAATTGCACCAATTTGCAAGCAAACTTTTTATTACCCATGCTTTTGAGGATTACTGGAGCAAACGCTGATGGTCATTGATGACCATCATTTATCTTTCTTCACACGCTCGTCGCTTTTATATAGTATCTATACTACTAATAAAGCATTATGAGTTATAGTACCATATTATGTCATAGAGCATGTACTACAACAAAGACTGATCACCTCTTCCGTGGAGTTTATACTTGACACAATAAGTTTTGCTCAAATGATAAATTAGAAAAAATTACACGTTATACACTTTCTCCTCTAGAGACTTCGTTACACAGCTCGTACTATAAAGCTAGTACTAAGCTTATGGATAAGGTTGGCGGAAAGTGCATTTAACATGTCAAACCAACTAAAACGGAAATAAGAGGAAAAGGAAATCATCCAGAGGCTTGAAGATAGCATCTCTCAGCCACTGCTATTTCATTCTTTGCTTGTGGGGCTATGTGAGATACAACTACATCCTAATGCATGATGCATGCTTACTAAAATGTTTTCACTGTCAGGCAGAATCAAGTCCAGGTGGACCAGTGAAAGTTGTTTTTATAATGGTACTGTCAAGCTTGCCTGCTCTTCGCAAATCTCATTTCAAATTAATGGAGAAACTTGTCCTTGTCGGACAAGTTGGGCCGGAAGCATTATTGAGCGAGTAGATACATAATATGTATTTCATTAAGAAGATATGTAATTTTTTATATAAAAACAAACTGATGATGCCTGAATGAAAACAAATATACCAAAAGACTTTAGATAAAATGAGTTCACAATAAATACCAACAAGGTTTGCACTTTCTCACGCATTTTTAATAATATAGGACATTAACACATAAACATTGAAGCATATAATAACGGTAGACATAATATTTTGTAAGAATCTATCTACAAACCATTGTTGATTCGTACAATCTGAGATTACCATACACGCTTCAACAGATAGCAGTTTTCTGTTTTGGAGTAATAATAAGTACCTAGTTCATTTACACGATTATCAATTAACAATTACAAATTAGTTCAGCAACGACTACATAATTCAATTCAAAACGAAACTTGATATTGATTTGCAAAAAAAATGTAGTTTCGAATCCTCAATTCATTGAAATAATTATCAAAATGGAAAGTAAAAAATACCACAATTCGTCATTTTCAATTCTCTCTTTCTTAATTACTACGAACTATTCTATTCCTACTGCTAACAGTACAAAATATAAATGGATAGTACAAAATAATGAACAAGTATAAACTTTATTAATATATTGTGAAATCCTAATGCCTGCCTGTAGGACAGTACACTGCAATTGCCTTAAAATAACCTTACAATTAATTGATAACTTGTCACCTTATGTCACTATTAACTATCCATCTGCATTCGCACTCAATTTCCCAACATAATTTAACATTCAAACCTGAAACAATGCATTTTGGTTCATGGTTCTTCTAATTCATCACGTTTTTCGTCTTCAACAATGTTGGTCTGCAGATTGCTCTATTTAATTTTCTGCTCGTATGGCGATGCTACCACCAGATTAGGGATGTTTTCTTCCAGAGCTTCACGAGCTTCTTGACTTATCTGCATTATGACAAGTATAACGAAACAAGTTTATTAAAAACCCTGTGCGGAATATCTTGGGAATAATATATGTGTGCGTTCGACAAGAATGAAAACTTGAGATAAAACTGGAACGTGTGTACTTACTTGACCATCAGGTAAAGCCAATTGCAGCGTGAACAACGACTCAAGTCTAAGAAATCCATGGAACACTGACACATTCGTGAGAAGATGATGGACATCATGGAGAACGAAAACTCGCAACTCTATACAAAAATCATATTACGAGACCAATAAGAAACCAATTGCAAAAGGTTTTTTACGTAAATGCGTTACAAGTTGGAATATATTTGTAAATCAGGCTTACTTTTCAGTACCGTAATGTTAGACGGTTCCATCCAGCCACGATTAGGTGAGAGACCTGTCACCCCAACGTCAGTCAGCCCTTCTCCCCAAGCTCGAAGTTCAGTCAAGTTAGGAAACTTTTTGCAAATAGCTCGAAATATCTGATCATCCACATTCAACTCCAACTTGGTCAAATTAGGAGCCATTAAGGTGAGATACTCAAATTTAAAAACCGACAGTTTACAAGTAATGAATGACAACTCCATCAAGCTATGGCAAATGTCTTCGAGCGTATCTTTCCTGGCAATCGTCTTCATATAGTAGGCGTCCCGAAGACAAAATGGATTACCTTCAATACCACTAATCTTCAATACTTTTAGATTTGGCATAGATTTGAGTAATGTCTTCAACTTTGTTTGCGGTTTGCACCATTGGATCAAATCTAACTCCTCCAAATCAGGAAACTCGACAAGATATGGGAATATGAGAGGCTTTTTACATTTATAATCAATATGAAAAGTAAGCTTCTTCAAGCCTCCAGTGAACATACTGAGAAGATTCTCAGCAATTGAGCGAAGCGTTATACACCCAAGCTTCACATGCAACTCTTCCAATTGAAAATCACACGCCATTAGGATCCTCATCAATTCATGGGAAAACTCACTCCGGACGCAACGTTTACTGAAATAAAGTAACATAGTTCAAATTGTTAGTTAATTGATGCACTATAAAAATGTTTTTAAAAAATCATAAAAGACGATTTTGGGAAAAGTCTTACTGAGAGTCTCCACGATATATAGCCAGAGATTTCAATGCCAAAACGTCCTTAGAGCTGGCTAATCTGATTTGCTGGATGGCAATAAGTATCCTTTGCAAATCACCATCCGATTTCACATTGAATGACTCAAATACCTATGTAAATTAGCAAAAATTACAGTTAAAACAACAAAATATCGTTTAAGGTATGTATAAACATGTAATTAGCGAAACGATTAAATGATAATGATAATATACCTGAATATTCGGAAAGTGATGAAGGAACGCGGTCCAATTCACAGGAAAATGCTTGAGACTTCTGACACGAAGAACCTTCAATTTAGTCTGGGGTGGAATTGACACTGAAGTTTCAACCTTCTTTTCACTTTCTCCAGGTACATCGTCAATCTTGACGAAAACCTTGTCCAAGATGAGGGTGTGTAAATTGGGAACTTTTTCATACAAAATCCCGAGTAGTGTCCCAATCCTGTCAACTCTCAAATTGGATAGCTCCAAGCGATTAATGGAAGTTCCCAGGTTGCCCCAAAATTTGACCATGTTGGGGTTTTTGTTTGTCAAGTACCAATATTCCAATTTGTACTTGTGGTAAGAGTATTCCTTTGCTGGGTCTAACTTGCTGGGATCGTCAGGATTCTCCATGCGCTTAATCAAGTCTGGTAAGTTCAAATACTTTTCGAACGAGATCTTACGGGGCTTGCTATAGTAGTCGACTACAATCAATTGAGCTTCCTTCCTCCACGACTTCAAAGCTGCTTCATTCCACTCCCTACTGACATACCGGAACTTGGCTAGATATTCGACAGGACTCACTGAGCACAAGTGTTCTAAAATCTCTAGATTGAAGTTGACCTGAAAATTAAAAAAAATAATTACATACTTGCAACAGCCCCTTTAGTTCATACGAAAATGCTTCCGATTCACAAGTTATTAACAGAAACATCGTGAGAAGACTTACCCCTTCCTCTGGTTCCTCTTCCCTAACATCAGTATCAGAGCCTTCATCATCGTCGTTACGATCTACCTCGGAAGTCAGTGTAGCTTTATCTTTCATTTCCTTTTCACCTGTACGAATCCCTCCGTTCTGACCATCAGCACCATCAGCGCGTCCTGCCGAAGTCGCCCCCGAATCAAGCAACTGTTTACGTTGAACATCATCACTGCCAGGGTTTAGACTTGAAACTCTTGAAAGCTGCGCAATTCCATCCTCCCCTGGAAATTTAGCACCCTCTTCTTGGTTGATGGATGCCATTACTTTCGTAAAGAAGTGATGACTGATTTCTAATCTCTTCGTTATTCGTCGCCGACACTGATTGGACCAACTTGTGACACCGAAGTAGGGTGTGTACAAAGTAAACGGAGCAACCGGACTTGCAAAAATATTGACGATTGACCTACGATAATGAACGGTAACGGTATAGCAATTACAATGTTGTACAAAAAATGTATGCGACACAGCCAAGCAATCAAGATGGCATAGGGAAATACGCTTTTTATGAAACATGAAACAATTAGCTTGTCAATGATCATCTATTCATTAATTAATGAAACCAGTTGAAAACTTACTGCTTTTCCTGTATCTTAATAATTCCAGTCCTGAAAGTGCATTTAAAGTAATGAGAACTAGTTTCACTCAAACAAGCAGTAATGCTCACCTTCCCGTTAGATTTCTGATGCTGGTTCGAAACTGACACTTGATCACTCCCACTTTAAAGATCTGTCGCTGCTACTTTCCACGTTTCTGTATCATTAGCCAGTTTTGGATACGACGCCCAATGAATACCGACACAAAAAGGGAAGATCTAACAGCAATTAATAATGCCAATGTTAACCATTACTATTACTCACAGAAGACGAAATTAAGAGTGGCATTTACATACAAGTCACAATGTCATACTCTAATAGTGCTGATAAATCACATATCACAAATGGACAGCAACATAGCTATGACGGAGAAAGTAAACGGAAACGGAAACGTTTTTCTCGTTCTTCATTTCATATCACATATTTTTACTTATATGCAAACTAGAAGCTCGTATTCATAGCCATTGCCATTGCAATTTCGTAATAAAGACACGATTTCTCGGGTAGAGTCAAGACAGAACCCCCACCAGACGTGTAAACGTGTTGTGTAATGTAATGCCCCACTCTTTCGACTTCGACCTTTGCAGTTTGCAACTTACCAATTAATGCCAATGCCAGTATGCCCAAGCCCAAGTCAAGTCCAATGCTAATTTGCTCATTCACAGGTTAAGTTTACATGCTAAATGCTAATGAGTAGCTTTATTTAATTTCGACATGGCTAAACACGATATTTTTTGAATTTTTTGAAAATTATGTATAATATATACCTGGATATAGTGTCTTTAAATTAAAAACGTTCACCCCCATATGATCAGGGTTTGGTAAGTTGAGGTCACTTTTCCAACAAATAAATGGGGACCAATTTATTCCGAAACTATACAAGCTAGCCAAATGAACTTTTTTGCATTCATCAGAACACAAAAAACTGAGAGGACGTTTATTTTCCAATTCTAAAAAATGTTGAAAACAATACGTTTAAAATTTAAAAAACCCTTTTTCATAAAAATGTGACTTTAAATATCAAATCCCACAATGCAAGCATATTTTACACTTAAAAACACGAGTACAACATACTTTCAATGCGACCTAACATACTCCCCACGTTTGAAATTCCGAAAAAAAGGAAAAAGTACCAAAATTCTTCAAAACTATAGCAGCTACGTAAATTCTGACTACGGGATCGTGATCTACGCCCAAAACTTGGTAGACGTAAGTTTTTATTCCAGGACCGTAAACACCCCACGTGGTGATACCACGACCGATTCATTTTGATAGCAGCGATCTCTACAGCCAAAAGAGCGACATTTATTCTGAGAAAGAAAAATACGTCTACCAAATTTTGGGCGTAGTTCACGATCCCGTAGTCAGTCATTTTTTTTCGGTTCTGGAGGTGTATTTGCTGGAAAGATAACGTTCCATCCCTGGAAAACTTGGAGGTTTTTGAGAATGAACTCGTAATATATCATGAAAACATGAACCTGCCCACGAAATCTTCCCAAATGGCCAGGATTTTTAAGGATGCTCCGACTTCCAAAAAACTGAAAGAGAGCAGTTCGCTTTCTGCATCTAGAATGAGTGAGTTATAATTTCTCGGGAGGCTGGACCGTGTGGGATCTTCGTGATCCATTTCTCATTTTCCAGCTCCTTTCGCCTCTAGATGTTAGGAAACTGTGTTTACACGAGAAATGAGAATGTGTCCTAGAATTGGGTGCTCCAAAATCGAAATACAGTGCTTTACGGAGATATTCAAAATTTTGCGGTGCTACAACCTCCAGTTCCGTGGTTTCTATAGAAGAGCAAAAGACGTCGTCACTGGGGAAAGTTTTAAATTAGGAATGCTGCTCTCTATCTACTTCTTGCGCCAAGAATTACTCGTTTCACATAGTATGCTTCCACCTTTTGGCTGAGAAGTCTACAACGGTGGAGATAATCGTTCCAACGGACTCATTCCATTTCCTTTGGGGACACCTCACCTGACGAATCTAGAGATCACAGCTGCTGCAGTAGCAAAACCCTAATTCCAAAATCTGTCACATCACTTTTAAATCATTATTAATTAATTAATTTTTTACTCTACTCGTAAACATTGTGTTTCGTATAAAACATAATTGATAACAATATTTTAGGGGATTTCCCATGAGAAGAAATTTCTCAACGCAATTTATTCCTGTCTTCAAATCGCCACCATAACCTTTTTTAGACGTACCAAAAATAAGACGAAGTACGACTGAGATCTACACATCTCATATATTCTCAGATCAATATTAAGCATTTACATAACTTGAAAATATCTGCTGTGCGCGTAAAATTTATACTATTTACGAAGATGGACTGCCATTTAAACTCTCATCACTAATCATAATTGCATAAGTTAGAAACTACTAGACGACGTAGTAATGTTGCAAAAGTTTGTTGGTTTACGTCAAGCTATTTCAATTGCTGTTAAAATTGATAAATTAAATACTGAATATTAATAATTTGTGTTTCTTTGAAATTCGATTAAAAATATTTACTTTGGATCATTACATAGTAGTTATCAGTCAGTTGATTGTATACATTTCAAGCATTTCCCTGCTCTAGTACTTCACAATCCATTTTTTAATCCTTCAAAAAGCATGATGGTAGAACAAATATTTGACACAAGTTGAACTAACTATTGCTGTATGCCAACTGATATGTGACTTTACCAAATGTAGGAATTCAATAGATTTTAAAGAGATCCCTACTATTAGCACGATTTGTTGGATATAGACAGCAATGCATGCAATAGTTTACTAAATATTGATTTTTATTCATTATTTGACGGTCAGTTAATTAGATTAATTAATTTTTATGTCACTAGAATATGTTAATATATAAAATTCATACACGACAAGTTATTTATGTAGTAGATTGAAATAAGCAATTTAAAAACAATTTGGTGTTGAATTACTACGTAAGTCTTCCTTTTTCTTCACATTCAAAAATTATGAGCTGTTTGGATCATGTAATCTAGTGTTAGAAATGACTACTATTTTCATTTCAAACTTAAAAATGACGCATTGACCGTACTAAATAACTGGAGCCACTACCAGCTTCTAATTGATTCTAAACAAAGCAAATTTTTCATGCTTTATGGTAAAGAGTTGTAAGAAGTATTGTTTATTCTTATCGTAAAGCCTACTGTATTAGGATTCCCAACTGCATATTAGGAACTTTTTTGCAAATGTTTTCTTCCATCTTTAGCTTCTACTTTCAGCTTAGTCAGATTTCATAATGCTGCCATTTTATGAAATGCTACTAGATACAAGTTAAACGTGGATTGCAACATGTTTATGAATGCTTCTAAAACTTTTCAGGATTAGCAATTTTTATCAAAATTCGGTGAACCATTTTTACATTTTATTTCAGCATTTTCAACTTAACGAATGCTAACAAAATGCAAGTAAATGAACATTCAGCCTGAATAACACAGTGATTAAAACTTAATTGCTGGGTAAATTAACTGGAGTTGAAAGAGAGACTCCATGGTGCTTACTTGCTTATTGTTTTAATTTGATTTAAATGACCAATATTTTCACGCTTCACTTCATTCTGTGCTTCATTATCTGCATTGTCTTCAAAACATCAGGGTTAAAAAATCTGTGCATTGGCCACGTGATCTGGAGGTCTGAATTTTGACTCGAAAGTCACTAGCACAGCTTTCAGTTACACAGATGTAATTTTTCCTTTGGGAATAGTGACACCCCGTGTGCGATCCGTGAAGAAGCGCTTTCGGATTTCCAAAGGTGTAGAAGCCTGAAATATATTTTACAATTTACCGTAAACAATTACAATGGTTAT
>JAQIXX010000875.1:0-44578 GCA_034700605.1 Willowsia nigromaculata
TTCACATGCCAAATGATTTTGTGATAGGTGAAATATTAAAGAATAGGACAAATCCTAAAATCTCGTTCTCTGGTCATGATGGTACTTACATTCAAAACATACAGTGGTCAAAACTTCATTCGTCCCCTGCGTGCATGCATTTATATAATATATTATTATTCTATTTGCTAGGCACTCTTAATATTGAGTGCTAAATCTTTCTCAAAACAAGATTTGTTCACATTTTATTTGCGTTTTACTCAATGGAACGCCATTCCACAGCGCATTTGAACTTTTTTCTTATTTTAAGTACATAAAAATCACTCAAGCATGCTTATTTCAAATGACTCTGTATAGTTATCTAACATATTCTATCAAAAGACGCACATGCCTGATAATATGTGTACTGTGTTGCACATGAAAAGGGCTGAAAACATATCAAGCATTTTCATGAACATGTACCACTGTCTTGTGTGATTGTAGCATTCTACCATGCTACCAGACACTGTGGGAAAATCCATTGCTTACGTATTTTGAGCATTCGTTAATGCAAAAATAGCAGTATTTTATTTTTACGGATTATACTCTTTTAATCTCTGGTTCGCTCTTGTGAAAAGAGAATGGCCAAGTGACGCTATTTCATGCAGTCTAAACAAGGATGTTTGATGGTCATAATTTACTGACTATGACTGTATTATGTCGTATGTAGAAACAAAAACATACAATTTGGAATAATATATCTTACTCAAAGGAAATCGCACGGTGCTTACCAAGTTGAATAGTGATGGTACATATTATAATGATTGCCAACTCTTTTTACGCAGTGTGATCATGATGATGATAATGAGGATGCGGGTTATGCCATGCCGCATTATATACACTTTTTGTGATAATCTTGGTCTTACCCTCCCGACCTTTATTCAAGATTTTATGCATGCTCATTCACATTAACACAAGAAACCAAGATGATTTAAAGAGATCATCAAGAAAAAAGTGACTACGGGACGATCCGCACGTACATAAAAGTTGCATCGTACTTGCTTCCAAATCCACATATACTTTTGAAATAGTTTGTTAAACTGTGCTTTGGAACAGGCTAAAGTACATGTTAATCACTCATTGATTATGTTTACAAGCGAAATGGTGCAGCACAATTCAGCTTTTACTATGAAACTGTGACATGTTAAAAGATTTATAGCTTTTAATAGTTTATCGTTTGTTTGTTGGTTATCTAATCGCACAAGTCCTTATGTATCAATGAAAATGGGCAACTAACTAAGCAGAGAGTAAGGATGACTTGACTTAAGAGCATTTTGGAATGTGAAAAATACAAATAACCAATACATCAAAACAAAAACTTATCTCAAGTTTTTCTGAACTCAAAGAAAAATAATAATTGTGGCAATGTTTTGTATAAAATGCAAAGTTAGTAGTTGTTTTGAGGTGACTCTAGTACGGACTTCTGAGTGTCATTAGCTGTACATATTTTTTTCCATATAAGTAGAAAACACGAAACAAGAGCTATGAAAATGTTTTGTACAGATTGTAAATTTATTCTCATACTGCCCCTGGTTTTACTAGTACCGTTAGTGTATGGGAGTTCTATCAGAACAGTGGTTTATCATGAAGGAGCAACTGAAGGCGAGGATACTTCATCATCCTCGTTTGAGGATATGGATATTCCACCGAGAGAAGAATGGTTCAGGGTGCGAGGAGACTCAGTCCCTCAAAGTCGTGTGCAAGCTCAGAGATACGGTGAAAGTGACATAATCGCCCTTTCATCGGGTACAACTGGAAGTGAAAGTACAAGATCTTCAGATGTTTTATCATCAGAAGAGATCAATGAGCAACCAATCCAAGTTCATATACGGCCACATGGAAAGATTGGATTCCAAAATGAACGTAATGTGGAAGAAACCGTTCAAAATGCAGCCAACCGACGCCTCAATGCAGGTGAGACGGAACTATCTAAATTGCCATTAGGAAGCAGACAGGAAAATTGGTACCAGCGTATTCGTCATGAAAATGGAAATCGAAATAGGGGAGGAGACACCAATAGTGACCGTACAGAGGAGAACGCTGAAAATGAAGATCGTAGACAAGTCGGTAGTCCTATTGCTGGGAAAACCCATGAAAGTAGGCAAGACGAAGACAGATATTACGACGACGATGACACTGTGCTACTTGAAACAAGCGCAGTTAGATCTGACACGAAGGAAGCCTTTGCAATCGCGAATGAGGAAAGACAACCAGAAGTTTCTTCAGATTTAGACAGTGATGAGCCCCCTCCCCACGATCAAGTGGCAAAAATGGCCCGTTATATTGTTCGCAATTCTAGTAAGAATATTTTATGCACGCATTTCATTCCAACTTTGTATGATATATTTATAGACTATGATTGTTATTTTAATAACTAATTGACAGACTGGACTTCAGTCTCCACGATTTCGACAATATCCTCAGTAAAGGGGTATCCATTTGTGAACGTATTTTCTGTCAGTGATGGGCCAGTGAATAACTCAACTGGTGTACCATATTTGTACCTTACACCGTTGGAAATGTCAGTAATCGATCTCAAGGTATGTATTTTATTTCAAACTTTACGAATACAAAATATTAAGTGTATTAGTATTGCTATAAGTGCATTAGATAAATTACATTTAATTCATTTTATTGCAACCTTTTAGAAAGATTCGCGAGCATCAGCAACAATGTCACTTGCTCAGAGTGAGTATTGTAAAAAGCAAAACTACGATCCCGAAGATCCCCGTTGCGCACATGTAATTCTCACCGGACGTATTGTTCCGGTAAGTTTTATTGTTTCTAAAACCAAACATACGATTGGTTACATAGATTGTCTATATCTAAAATTACAAAAAGGTATTAGGAAGTGTAAATAAAATGTATTGAAATTTTGTATACAGGTTCGCAATCCAGATGAAATCGAATTTGCACGAAACGCAATGTTTAGTAAGCACCCAGAAATGACATCTTGGCCAAAAGGTAATATGCGAGATAACAATTTTTGCTAAATGAAAAAACTATATAGAAAAATATATGATTGTCTTTTGGGATTTTGCAGATCATGGCTGGTTCTTTGCAAAACTAAATATGAAAAGCATTATCGTTCTTGATTACTTTGGTGGTGCAAAAACAGTTACAGTAGAGGACTACTTCAACCAATAATTTTATTTGCTCTGTGATAGTAAAACACAAACGCTACAACAAATTGAGATGACGCTTCTATTGATTTTTAATTAAATAACATTTTAATATCTGCCTCACAAAATAAGAATAACTTTATTACAGATAAAGGAACAATACACAATGTTTTTGGAATCTCACATTTCTTTAAATGCATTTTACTTGCATAAAATTAAAAGCAAATCACTGGGAACTAAATGGAATATTCGTGGGAAATACTCCCTTAAATGTAGCTCGCCAGCCGGATCCCGTGTTGTTCGTACTTGTTTTGTAACGAACCACTGCCATATCAGTATTACCAGTATATACGGACGGTACATCCTGAAATATCGAATTACACATTAAAGTAAAGTATTTGCTAAACATTTTAGTAGTGCACAGTATCCAGAATATTTCATTAAAATAGCGTTGAGAAAACCGTAGCATTACCCCTGAGCAATATCTGGAGAACAAAACGGGAGTCCCTGTCGTGTCATGTGAATCCAAGGCTGAGATCTCCAAGAAGTCTGTTTGACAACTCCCACCAAACATGAAATCTGTTTGAAAATTGCACAGTTTAATGATATGCAGCTCAAACTACTACTTACTAATAACTATAAGTAAAAATTGTAGTGATTATTTATTATTTACTTGTAAACTCTATCTGGACGCGTAGTCCGCCTGGAACTTTGATTCTCCACCGACAATCACTGTCCATAGAATAGTTGCCAGGATAAAGCGGGCTGGTGAAACTTCCTCCAGTGTGGAAAATATCTCCACCACATCCTCTTCCTATAAGAATCCAAGATTTTTGTACATTTTTGTTAGGACACATGAACAGTTTAAAGTTTCAATTGATATATTATATACCCATATTTGTCGTTGTGTACGTAATGTCATATCCTCTAGGAGGATGCATTCTTGAGAAGAATTTTATGTAGAGTATGCTTGAATTCGAAAAGACAGGATCTGGAATAGATGCTCCACAATATCGAGCCAACAGAGTGCCTGATGGAGTTCTATCACGAACCTACAACCAACAAAAACAAATACACAATTTTTAATAATAAAAATCTTTTACCACAATTCACGAACCAGACATTACCTCAAGAGCAGCTTCAGTGCATGATATTTGAGTAGATGATGTAGGTAAGTTGAATGAGTTGAAATATAAAGCAATGTAACTTCCATTCTGAGCACGGATGGATGACAAACAATTAGAGAATATAGGAGCATGAGTAGGCCATTCAGGGCTGAATATTCGACCTTGTGTGTTTTCATAAGTCCTGTTACAGCCTAAAATTGATTTTAAAAATATGTTAAAGCTGATATCATATAAAAGGTTTACATATAGCATTACAAATGGAAAGTTAAAAATTATAGCGCCTATGCTTTTAATAGAACATTTGTCAGCTTATTACCAGTAAAGGCGTTTTATGAATTTTTTACTTTTGAATAGAAATTCTTGTAAAACCAGTCCAAATATTGTTTTAAGAATCATTTTCTTCAGAATTCAGAAAAAGCTTACAAACCCTAATGTGATCCCTGCATGAAACTAAATTTGCATGCAGTAAGAATGATCATCAAAGTTCCATCTACCGACAATGCCACTACATATTGAGTAGATTGCTTATTGTAGCTTTAAAAGATATAAAATCTTTCTCAATCTCAACAACAAAGTTATCTGAAAATGTTTAAATTTCACATACCAGCAGCTTTATAAGCTATTTTAAATCCCTTTCTTGTTTGACTTCCATCCGTGTGAAAGACCAAATCTGCTGATCTTCCAATAGTGAAGAAATCCGAAGGAGTTTGGCTTCCACAGTATTTTATATCTTGGAGAATAGTTGACTAAACATTTTAAAGAAAAAATAAAGTTAAAAATTCATAAATTTTACTTGAAGAGATTTTACTTCATTGGGAGAAACTACTCACCATACTTAAGTTTAGATGACGGAACCTCCAATCTGTAGCACCGTTTCCAAAAAACAGAGCAGGCCCTGTCACACCTTCTGGCGTTTTATACTGAATGAAATGAACATAAACAACTTGACACATTTTGATTATATTTAAATGATTTTAAACGAAAATTGTGAAACTAAAAGTTTAAATTACAGATGAAGAGACATCCCGTATTTCAAGTCTATCTTTCTGACAATCAGGAGCAGCCTCAATATCCATTTCCACAAAAGTGATATCAACTTCATCATAAAGTCGAGCACCATCAATTCTCCACCGACATCGTACGTTGTTGTCATAATTCGAGGGATATCCAGGGGATTGCAAATATTGCACCGTGCTAGTTGCATTGAAAACTAGCTGGCCACATGGTGCTAAATGTAAAAAAAAAAATAATAATAAACTTATTATTATTTGAACATTTGAAGACCTCACTGATCTCTTCACATTATGGATAAAAAGCTTACAGTCTCGGCTTCTTGCGGTTAGAGAGAATCCAGCAAAATTATTGGACTCATCCGTAACAAACCTAATCCATATAAAATTAAGTGATGATATGATTTGCGGAGGAATAGTTGTTCCACACACTTTTGCCAGCAATTGGCCAAATGGACCTGGCCCATCCCGTATCTGGAAGTCAGCATACAATTTTGCATATGATTCATTGTACTTATGACTTTTAAGGTTTTTAAATCATGTACTTCTACTACCTCAATATAATCGAAGGGGCACGATGTATTTGCAGCTTTATTTAAGCCCTGAGACCCTTCCAAATTGAAATTATTGAAAGAAATTTCGATGGATTTGAATTCTGGAGCCACAATAAGCCACTGACAATCCAAATTCTCTTCATATTTGCCATTCCTATCCGCATCAATGCTGGTAATTGTGACAGGTCCGGCAGTCAAATTTTTAGTTCCTCCACATCCTTGATCTTCCCCTTAAAAATTAATGATAATTGTTTCCAAAGTTTATTGATGTGTTGTCTTTCTTACAAATATGCATGCATGGACAAACCAATTGACATACCAAACGTGAAATCTACGGCTGCCTCAAATCCTCTATGTTCAATTATTGAATCAGTTGTAGCTACAACTGTCATGCTCCCGGACTTTGAGATTATATTGGGCAGCTCCTCAGTCAAATTTCCACAATATGTTCCAATCACCTTTAAATTGTCAATCAAGGGACCATCATAAAGGCGGACATTGTCCCAATGGCATGTTGGATGGAACTCCATTTCGAGAAATTTAAATCTATAAACGAGTAACCACATTGTGACAAATCCCTCGAAACTTATAGGAAACACTTGCATAATGTGTCAGATGACATTTTTTAAATTCTCTTATTTATATTTCTTACTTAAAGCGCACAACTTTATTCGCTGGAGCTCGTATTACCCATGTGCAGTTCATGTTTGAAGTGTACGTAAACGGATGACCAGCAGAATGTATAACCTTTGGTGAAGTAATGTTACCACCACATGCTATATTAATTGAAATTAAAACACTGATTAATTAGCTAGATTTAAAGGATGTAATTTCATAAGTACGTCTCTAAATAGCTTACCATATTTAGTGTATTGAATCCTAAAACCATAATTTTCATAGATTGGTAGGTAATTATATGAAACCACAGCAGATCCCTTTGCTATAAAAGGTGAAGGAAGTTGTCTGCCACAAACAGTACCGCCCATTCTTCGTTTCTCTGTGACAGTACCCTCCCACGCAGTAACGTTTACTTGAGGACATTGAACATTTAGTTCTTTGTCCCTTACGGCGTAACTGACAGGAACTGTTAAAGCAAAAAAGAACATAACAAAAATTAAGTTAAACACGGCTCTTTGACTAATCTGAATGAACCCATGGCCATGCTTCAACAAAGCAATAATGCATTGATGTTTCTTGTTTCAATGCTAATTCCCTGATGCAGATTCATGAAAAATTAATCAAAATGTTGAAAACACAAATCTTTTTAAAATGCAATAATATAGTAAACATACCTTGGATTTCAAAAGGATCAAGAAACTGAAGAACTATATAGTCTTCAGGATTGCCACGGACAATATAGTCACATCTATGTACCCTCCAAACAGACTCCCATCCCATAAAACTCCAAAACCTTCCTGGATTCACATGCTGACTGTGATTGAACATATCATAATGGGCAGAGCGAATGATACCAGTGGAATCTTGATAAACTCCTCCACAGGGAGAATACCAGTAAAGACGGAAGCCGTCCCCGTTAAGGTTTTCATTGGATTTGAAAACAATTTTAATAGTTGTACTTGTTGTATTCACTGGTGATGGCAACTGTCGACCACAAAATTTTGCCACCGAGACCCAATCTAATCCAGACTTTGACAATATCTGATTACAAAATATTTATCCTCTCAAAATCTTGAACCATGGAACTTCATCTTATTATGAGTGAATTAGAGTATTGTCTTTTT
Source organism: Willowsia nigromaculata (assembly GCA_034700605.1). Lineage (NCBI taxonomy): Eukaryota > Metazoa > Arthropoda > Collembola > Entomobryomorpha > Entomobryidae > Willowsia > Willowsia nigromaculata. The sequence continues at coordinate 7,574 of JAQIXX010000875.1, forward strand.
TGTTATACCTCAACATAGTCATTGGTGCAATTAGTTGAATTTTCGATGTCAAACCGGTCAAAGAACTTTACATTTACAGTGTAGCCCGGAATAGATTCGATTATCCATTCACATTCCGTATTGTGAGGATATTTTCGGTTGTTGGTGTCCTGTTGTGGTGATGCAAGTTGACCATATTTTCTATGCACAACTCCCCCACATCCTCGCGAAATTTGTTCTAACCCAAGCTGAAAACCTCGTCTACTTCCATCAGCACTTCCATCAGAATGAAATTCAATCCACAGGTCATTTGACATGGATGTAATTTCACTAGGCAAGTACGTTCCACAGAATCTTCCTAATACTGGCGAGGACGGATATTTTCCATTACGAACAATCACGTAGTCCCTATCACACCCATCGCTCCCTTGATGATCATCCATATCCAAATCAAAAAATTTCACTTTGATTTGAGATCCTCGAGGAAATTGTACCATCCAAATGCATTCAGTGTTTGTAGAGTAAGGCGAAGGGTAATTTAAACTGGTTATATTCTCCTCGGGGCCATAAAGCACTCCTCCGCACGCAACGTTGCGATACGACATCGAGAAAGTCGCATTTGGATCTTCAGTCTGTACATTAATTAAAACAAAAACGTATTTTTATAATAATGGCTCATATAACAATTTTGACTAATGCGCATATAAGAATGAGCTTTTACATACCACATACTCCACAAATAATGAATTGCCAGGAAGATATATCTTCTCATTAGTTAAAGTTCCACAGAGTTTCCGCCACCTATAGCGAACGATTGAGTTTGCTAGGGAAAAAAACGTTTTCATGAAGGATGATCCAATAGCCAAAATTAAATGTGAGAAATATCTTACCAGGTGCAACCTTCAAAAATCCATGAGAGCACATGGGATCTCTAACACCCCAACTGGGAACTTTTAAAGAATGGATGGTCACAATAGTGGTGCCATTTCCCCGTGACTGTCCAGATTCCGTTGTCCACTCGCATAAAATATTAGTTGTAGTGTTGGGAGTATTTGTAGTTGTGTTTGGCTGGGTCACATTGCCTTCTCCAAATCCCAGCGTTCCTCCACATAGGGCAGGTAAATCAGTTGTATAACGAAGCTTAAAACCTCGGTGAGCAATGGAGCCATCTGTCCTAAAATATATAGTAGCCTCACTGGAGGATGTTTCAACTGGGGCTGGCAACGTTGAACCACACAAGCTTTGATTATAAAGTGGTGCACGCACAGCACGCAGGACTCCTTGGTATATCTTTCAAAAAAATTGGTAATGAGAAAAACAATTAATTTGAGAATAAAATCTGTATTTTTGCGATTTTAGTCCATACCCACAACTGATCAGCATAGCATCCTCTTCCAGCATTCAAAGAAAGACGCTCCTCCAGATCGAAATCTGTAAACTCAATTCTGATTCTCCTTCCTGGGGGAGCATAAATTCTCCAAACGCAATACAGATAATGAGGATATGGCTGTGGAAAGCCTGGAGATTGAATGAATCCTGATGGAGTCCTCATGCTTCCTCCGCAGTCTGTAAAAACTCTTATCGTTAATTTCTTTTCAATTTTTTATTAGTTGCAATTGTTGAATTGCAATTGGCTTACATTGTTGGCGAGCTTTATATCTCAGTTTAAACCCTACTCCAGTTGCCTGTGCCTCTCTGATTCCGTCACTCGTGAAACGGATTTGGACTTGATTCGAGCCTGTCTGTATTCTATTTGGAATAATGTTATCTGACTGTCCACAAAACGTCCAATTTCTGACGATCATGTCTTCTGAAAACGTTTCGAATTCCAAAACAACGCATAATATTTAGTTATTGTTGTCAATCTCAAAATTTTTTGAAATAGTCTATTCAGAGAATACCTTACCCAGTTCACTTTGTTCTGTGATATTGATTTTATCTCGGGTACAGTTAGCATCTCCGGATCCCAAATTAAAGTTCTGGAACTCTAAAATCAGATTGCTGCCCCTTGGGGCTCTAATTGTCCATACACAATCTATGTTAATCTCATAAGTTGCTGGAAATCCAGGAGAACTTATCGTTCCCATTCTCCCGGCATGTATTCCTCCACAAGTAGCTGCATAAATAGTACCCAATATAGAAAACTGTATACGCAATTACATATTTTTAATTGAGGGAAATAATAATTGTAACTACCTATTTTGACTTCTGCCTTAAAGCCATTTCTAGGCTCTTGAACATTTGTATAGTACCTAACATACAATACATTTCCAGTGGACTTTAAGGTGCCAGGCATTTCTGTACAAAACACACCAAGTGGTGAAGAAATTTCAGTACCCCCATCTCTGACTTCTACTCCAGCGTTTTGACACCTGATGAAACAATTATTATCAATTAATTGGTCACATATATATATATACCAGCTAGCTAGGTTTCAAATGCTAAATAATTTCTTCAAATGTCCAAGTATATACCCTGGAGAATACGTAAACTCAAAGGAAACTTGGAATGTAATTTGCACAGCCTCTCCCTGTGGGGCTGTAAATATCCATTCGCATTCTGTGTATGGTGGTGGCATTTGAGGAAATTGTGGAGATTGTATAGTTGTGCTTGGTGCATTATCAGTGAGCTGAATATTTCCGCCACATCCAAGAGATACTTCTTCATATGTAAACGCAAAACCCTTCAAAGATAAATAGTTAGGAAAACTTAAGCAATCTTTGAAAAAAAAAACACAGAGTGTGCAAAATTATGCTGTTCTCACTTTGCCCCCATGAGTCCACGAAGTAAAATGAACAAACAAATGATTTCCAGACGTTTCCAAGTTTGCTGGTGCTGTACTGCCACAATAGCGTCCACTTCCAAGGAATGGGGATTCTTCATTAGCCCCATTGCGCAGCTAATCAAAAGAAAATGCACTTCGTTAGTTTACAAAGATTCCAAAATTCGAAAAACAATATTCCATGTCACTCGTGTATTTATCTAAAACTTACAATCAATTGATCAGTTACACACTGTCCTCCAGCACTGTATATTTCGAAATTTGAATTAAACCTTAATCGAATCGTCCTTCCAGGTCGTACAACTATTTTCCACTTACAGTTGGAGGCAACATAATTGTTTGGGTAATTAGGACTGGAAATCGTACCACGGGAGTCACGTACGTATCCTCCACATTCTAAAGGTTTATGAAAGTTCAGTGTACGTTTACTCAGAATTGTAACATAGTATGGCTCGCACATGCCTCCAATGCAATTAGTTAAGGTTATGAAAACTAACCAGTCGTCAAAGTAAAATTGAATCCAGCACTCCAATGTGACCGATCTGTTTTGAAGACCACTTTAAGAAACCGACCGGAGGACAAATAGCTACTGTTTTGTTCTTCTCTCAGGCATAAAGTTTTGTTAAGCTCGTAAGAAGGCAACCCTCGTACGCCTGAACCAAAAGTTAATTTAAAGTTATTAATAAATATAAACTCCAATGAAAAGAAATGAATTTGCTGTATGTATTTCTAGAGTACCGTCATATAGCTCCACTTTGTCGTATATGCATGTTGCGTGACCTTCCAGAGCTAAAGTTTCAACTTTAAGACGTATTCTGCTATTAACCGGAGCATCGAAAGTCCATTCACAGTTCAGATTGGGTAAATACGAGAGTGGAAATCCAGGACTGATCAAGCTAGTTGCATTATTATCAATCAAAGAAAAATTTCCGCCACAGCCTTGAAAGAAGAAACGATTAAAAACCATTTGCTAATGATATTGAGAGCTTACACATTTAAAACATGTTGTAAATACCTGTCACATTACTCTGGAAATTATCAATTCCAGATGAGGCTTGCACTTGTCTCCAGTTTAATAAAAAGGAGTTAAACCAACCAACACGATTGTATTGGATATAAACTATGTTTCCAGTCGAAATAACCGGATCAGGTTTTTCTCGGGAACAAGTTTCCAGTAAGACAGGAGAATTTTCATCGTATCCATCATAAATCTACAAGTTTTAACGCAATTTAATTATACACTTCTTTGAAAGATCACTATTTATGATATGATTTATGAATCGCCCTTTTATTACAGTAATTTTGTCGTAGTATGCACAGTTGGCATCGTCGAAAGAGTCCAGTTCATAGTGAATGAAAGAAATCTGCACGGCATAACTTTCGTTGACCATAATACGCCATGTGAATAAACCAGTGCCGCTGAAAGAGTTGGGGTACATTGGGGATGCGATTGCTCCGGAAGAACCAGTTAGCTCCACACCGTGCACTACTCAACAAAAGACAAAATTAGAGTCATTTTGGAGTAAAAGTATTCGAAAAGGAATATATGAACAATTTCAAGTCGCTTACCTAAAGTAAAGTCTGCCCAAAAACCTGCAGCTTGGCCTTCACCATCACTTCTAAATAGAATCCAGAGTTGTTCAGCTGCTGTCACATTACTAGGAATGTCGTTTCCACAAAAATGTCCAAGAAGCGGTCCTGACGAACTACCCTCATGAATTTCAACAAAGTCCGTGTTGCAAAATTCATTTGTTTCAATCTCAAAACGCTTGAACGAAAGTTGTACTTGATTTCCTGGAGAGGCTTTAATAACCCATATGCATTCCACATTGGCAGGATATCCATTTGGATAGTTGGGACTCGTAATTGAACCGTTAGCAGCGGTTAATACTCCTCCACAAGCTTTCGTTTAAATAGAGACAAAGCATTAAATCTATGTAAAATTAAGACATTTTTCATAGAAAACATTATAGCGCACCTGATGATGACATGTCATAAACAGCTCGAAAGCCATGTCCATAGTAGTTATCTCCAATAATATGTAAAATTAGAGCATTTCCTCGACTTGTCAAGGTGGGAGGTATGGCTCCACTGCAAGCTTTGTAAATTGATGGGGCTTCATAATCTTCCCCATCAAGAACTTCTACATAATTATGAGCACAAGTCTCATCATTCATGGTCAAATCCATGTACGTGAATGTCAACGATATACGGTCATCCGATGACGGTGCTACAATAATCCAACTGCAATTGGTAAGTCCTCTCAGTGTTGAAGGAAAGTTTGGTGTTGTAATAACACCAGACTGTCTTCCAGTTAAGCGAGCTCCACATGCCTTTAGAGACGCAAAATGTTTAGATAAGGCTCGAAAATATCAATCTAAGGCTTAACATACAAAAATTAACACTTACTTGTTTATATTGGGCTTTAAAACCTTTCCCGGCGGACGATCCGTCAGTCTTCAGGCGTATAAGCATTTGATAACCGGTTGACCTGATTGTCACAGGATCAGGCAATGTATTACCACAATGCATCAACAGGAGAGGGTCATATTCAGAATAGCCATCATATACCTGAAACCCACAACGATAGTTTTTTATCACCACAATTGGCGATTATTAAAATGCCTCAAATAACAACTTTCAATACTTACTGCAACATGATCGTAAGAACAATTTATGTGTCTCTCTACATCAAAGTCTTCAAAGGTCAACTCCACAACATGATTAGGATTAACATATATCAGCCATGAACAATCATTATCATGGTCGTATTTATTTGGGTAATTTGGAGAGTAAATGGAGCCAGACGTTCCCCTGAATGTTCCTCCGCACCCTCCAGAGATTTGCTGAACGTAGCCATAAAAGCCCTTTGATGCTACTGAATCATCACTGTAAAATTTGATGTACATGTTGTTCCCGTGAGATGAAACTATTGTTGGAGAAGTGATTGTCTCACAAATCTTCTTTAATTGAGGCGAGGTTTCATCCGGCCCTCCATGAACCTACATGTCATTTTACGATTAAGAGGAAAAGTATAAAATATTTATATTTATGATTTCTGCTAAGTTATTCATGATAATTACAACACTTACCAACAATCCATCAAAGTGACAATCGTGACCGTGCTCGATATCTGCTTCGTATATTGTGAGCTGAACTTTCGAACCTAACTCTGTTGTTACCTTCCATACGCATTCCATATTGTGTGCATATCTTCTTGGGTAACCGGGACTTTTAACCACTCCAAAGTCTCCAATTATACGCCCTCCGCATCCTATAAATAGTGAAATTCAAAGATTATTGCATTTAGGGAAAATATGCCTAACCATTGCATTTTTAATTCTGTATTTTCTCTACTCACCATACTGCTTCCATTCTAACCTGAACCCATTACTTGCGTGACTATAGTCCGAGACAAAAGATACGGATACAGTGTCCAAGTTGGATGATATTAATCTGGGGCGATTTGGTCCACAATATGTGCCAAGAATAGTTTTGTTTGCGTTGTTTAGGCGTTTCCATTCGCTTACCTACAATTCCAAGGCATTCATTGAGAGAAACTAAACTATTCATTTGACTGTGATGCCAGTCAGCTCTCACAAAAATAGTACCAATCTTACATACTTGAACAAAGTCATAACTGCAGTTCCCTCTGTATGGAGCCTCAACATCAAAATGTGAGAAAGAAATGTTCACTTTGTTTCCTTTGTTTGCTTCAATTACCCATGTGCAATTTCTGTTATGAGGGTATGGATTCGGAAAGTTAGGAGATTCAATAACTCCCTCAAAGCCCTTCAAAACACGGCTGCAAACTATTGATTCAAAAGGCATTAATTTTATGACGATTTTTTTCATAATGAATTTACGCTCGTGGACAAACTTGCACAAATTACCTGTCCTATAATTTAACTGAAATCCTCTACCATTTCCACCAAACAAGCTAACAAGGTATTTAATTGTTACAGCACTGTCAGAAGACATCACAGAGACAATATGGTCTTCAGAGCAAAATTTACCCAATGATGGAGAAGTTCTTTCAGGTCCATCGAATACCTGTAAAAGGGTACAATGCATTGTTTGTAGATACCTAAACTGAACTGCAACAGTTAACACATACGAAATGTTAACTCGCCAAGCCAAACTTACCTCAACACGGTCTCCCCAACATTGACTGGAAGCTGCATGTTGAATATCTATGTCCACAAAGCTTATCTGAATCGCGCTTCCTCGATTTACATTGATTTTCCAAAGGCACTCTATCCCACCTCCATATGGAGAAGGATAATTAGGGGATGTAATAGATCCAGATGGACTAGTAAGTGTACCTCCACAACCTAAAGTATAAAAGACGCGAAAAATATCAAATTCACCGAAAATGCATAGGTATGCACTTTTTTTATTTGCATGCATTCAAATACATTTTATATGTGCTTTTACCAGTTGACGTTGCATCCCAAATTATATTGAAACCCTTTCGTGCATGTGACGAGTCCGATTTAAATTTTAAAAACAATGCATTGGAGAACGATGGAATTCTAGATGGTGGAGGTCGATTTCCACAGAACTTTCCAATGAGTGGAGATGTGGGAAAGGGACCATTTCTATTATTTGAGCATTTAATTAATGAATATAATTTTTTTAAACATTGAATATGCACTCAAGTATTAAAATGTGTAATGTATAATGAACCTAATCTCTAAGAAGTCATATCGACACCCAGAACTTGTTCCTTCTTCCATATCAAAATCCGTAACATTCAGTTCTACTTGCCGTCCACGAGGTGCATGAATAACCCATGTACATGATTTACTGTTGGGATACGTTTGTGGATAACGAGGAGACTTTAAAACTCCATATTCGGTAAAGTAATTTCCCCCACAGACTAAAATAGAATGCAATATGTACTCATACATTGAAGCACGCATTACATCAATTTAAAACATGAATTCATTAATTATTAAGATTACCTGACGTTGCATTCAAAAATTTATAACTTGCCATGAATCCATCAAAAGCGGCGCTGTGATCAGATCTAAAAAACACAGTCATTGTCGTGCCGCTGGATGTCATCTGCGGTGGAAGATCATGACCACAAAATCTGAACAATGAAAGATAAAGCAGTTTTCGTGTGTGAATGTGAGAAAGACGCCCAAGGAATAATATCAATAATATCGATATCACATACGAAACTGAATTTACCTTCCAACCAGACTACCATTCACGAACGAAGTAGAATTATCATAAACTTCCACATAGTCCCATCTGCAACTAGTACTGGACTCGAGGCTGAATGTGTCCCAATTCAGACGAACTATCTGTCCCGAGTCACCCCGAATGACCCACATGCATTGCACACCATGAGGATAAACTTCGGGATGTCCTGGAGAGCTGATAGTGCCATCAGATCCTCTCAAAATACCGCCGCAACCTGAAGGATCAAATTAATTATTGGTTCATTCAATACTGAATAGACACTAATCAAAAAATCTTTTTACCTGTGTCAAAAGACGAATAATTAGCTAAAAAGCCCTTGTTCTGAATAGACCCATCAGTTTTGAACCGCAGCCACAAATAATTGTATGACGAGGTTATTAGTTCCGGAGCCGATTGAGGTGGTCCACAGTAGTGTCCAATTAGTGTTGAATTTTCATTGTCCCCATCTCTAATCTAAAACCAATTGTATCAATATGCCCCAAATTCAATGTATGGATGTCACTGGAGAATGTATAAAGTTTTCTCTTTCTTGACAATAGTTTTATATTACTTCAAGATAATCAAAGTAGCAACTTGTGTCCGTTCCAGGTTCAATATCGAAATCCAGAAATTGCAAATTGATTCCTTGTCCAACTGGGAGACTTATTACGTAGACGCAGTCCCTAAGTCTTGGGTAATTACTCGGATAATATGGAGACCTCAGAACTCCGTCAGAAGCAGTAAACTCTCCACCACACACTAAAATGTAATGTTAGAAGGTTACTTTGCCATGGCCAGAAGAAAATAAGATTATATGTTTACACAAGACGCATATCAATACCGGCTTCATATTTAGCTGAAAATCCTCCTAGAGCGATTGACTCATCAGATTTAAATCGTACAAATAACTGATTACTTCTAGATTTGTATGAAGGTGGCAAATTTCTTCCGCAGAAACGTCCAACTAGTGGACTATCAACTGAAGAGCCGTCATGAATCTAAAACATGAAAACACATTCAAATTACCATTACCTTCAATTTATTTTTTACGCACCAGCATAACGGCTTTTGATTTCCAATACGTAAGCCCAACCTCCACATAATCGAAAATACATCCAATATAGCTATCTTCAAGCTCGAAAGTCAAAAATGACAAACTGATTTTATCATCTGGGGACGAAAGCCGAATCAACCAGTCGCACTCCAAACCATGCGCATATGGTTGTGGATGATGAGGGGACGAAAATATTGCAGTGGCTGCTGTGAGGACACCTCCACATCCGGGTACACCAGGTACCTCATTATAAGTTATCAAAAAACCTTTGTCCGCTGAGAAATCGTCTGAATGGAATCGTATAGTCAAATATGGACCGGATGATGTCACAGGTGCCGGTAACGTTGTATTGCACAGTTTCTCCAACACAGGGTCAGAGTCCTCAAGACCATCGCGAACTTCCAAATAGTCGAAGGAGCAGTTAGGGTGCGTCTCCATTTGAAACGTTGCAAACACGAGTTGCAATCTCTTCCCAAGGGTACCTTTGATTTGCCATGTGCAATCCCGGTTATGGGGATAATTGCCTGGATAACCAGGCGAATAAAAAGATCCATGTGGATTTCCTTCAATAACTCCTCCACAAGCTGGAAGTTTCAAAATTATTATTGTAAGTTGAGCCGAGCTTAATATAATTGAAATTGCGAAGATTTTCTGATTAAAAGCTCACAAGGATCTGTTGTGTTCCATGTAAAACCGAATCCAAGACCATCAACATTATGATCGGATCGGAATGTCAAATGTAGACTATTATGAGTAGACACTAAATTTCCTCCATTGGGGAGCTCTTCACCACAAAATCTTCCTAGCAATGGTGATCGCGAATCTCTTCCGTCACGTATCTTTTGTTAACACGAATAAATATTTAAAATCTTAGCATTAACTTTTGAAAATAATAATAATATGCTACACTTGATTTTATGGTACCTCAAGATAGTCGAACGAGCATGATGCTCCCCCTTCTAAATGGAAATTTGTAAAGGTGATGTTGAAAACTTTTCCAAGAGCTGTGTCCAATAGCCATTCACATTGTGTATTGTGGTTATACGTAGATTGCGTCTGGGGAAAACGGAGGGTTCCAACCTCCGCTGACAGATATCCTCCGCAACCTAAATAGATAGTGGAAAAACGGGTTATTTTCAGGATAACAGAGTTTAAAGAAATATTGAAAGAAAAAATGTTAACGCGACCTACTTTCTACTTGGCGTTCACAGAGATCCCCTGTAAATTCACTGGAACATGTGCATCGAAAACCTGTTGCAGTGGAACTACACGTTCCTCCATTCTGACATGGTTGACTGAGACAAGGATTAGCTCGTGAAGAGCATGTAGGGCCTGTAGTAGTAAGGTACCATCATCATCATTATATGCAGCATCCGTAAAAATACCCGAATGTAATAAGCTTTAATGCGTACCAACAAATCCTGGGGCACAAGAACAAGTAAATGATGCTCCTCCAAAGTAATGACAAACTCCTCCATTTTGACATGGATTTGAAGTGCAAGGATTTCCACCGGGTGCAACTGTGGGACCCACGACAGCTCCTCCAGGAGTTTGATATGGCATACATCCATGAAGACCCATTCCAGTTCCTGTGTAGCCAGCCTGACAAATGCATTGAACGAAGCTTTGTCCAATCACTGGAAGTTTAAAAAAATATACATACATAAATCCCACAAATCAACAGTCTTAAAGATAAAGTGAAACTAGAAACCAAAATACTTACTAGGGTTTTCCACACAACGTGCCATAGGGTGACATCCACCATTATTCATATGACAAATTCCAACATATTGACAGGTGATACCGTTGCCCATATATCCAGCGGGACAAGAACCACAGCTTCTTGATCCCTGTGTAATTAAAGTTTACAAGTTACTTTGCATTGCGGCAGTTTTTAAAATACTGCATACTGACAGGTAAATGGTTTACTGTACCACAGTATTTGTACATTGAACCATAGGGTTCATACTGCATCCTCCGTTGTTGACCAAACATTCGTTAATATCTGTGCACTGATGTCCGTTTCCGGTATAGCCTTTACAAATCAAACTTTAAGCTCGAGGGATAGCTTCACATATTTTATGAACTGGATGATAATGAAAAGTTTGAATACCTGTAGGACATGGGCCACATACATAAGACCCTTGAGTGTTAATGCAGGCTACTGGTGGATTGGTGGAACACGAAGTTTGGTACTGGGAGCACTCATCAACATCAGTCATACAAATTGGTGATCGACTATCTTGCTTCCATCCCTATTCCAGAATTTAATACTTTAGGTTTGAATCTCATTGATAAGATTACTTTTCATTGGTTATGTTCTATGCTTGTAAATGACTTACAGCGTCACAAATGCAGGTGTATGGATTCGAGCCTGAATGTTGATTCACACAAATTCCGTGTCCACACAACTCCCAACTTGAACCACTTGAACAATCGCCGGACCGCTTGGTACAATGAATTCCAAAATAACCATTCTGGCACTGACATCTACACAACAGAAAACAATAATTGGTATTTTTTAATAATCTCATTTCACCCCAATAATGTGAACTACTATCATCACACACAGTCGATATATGGATTTTCAGCGGAAAGACATATTATTGGGATTGGGGGATAAAATAGCACCGTGAATAGAAGGCAATTCTTACTGATAACTTCCAGGTCGATTGACGCAAGTAGCCCCATTCTGACACCCAAGTTCAGTCCCTGCAAAATTTGCGCATTCATTGACATCGCGTTCACAGCGTTCTCCCTACAATTATAAAACGTTACAGCAATATTACACGTAATTCTACTTGAGAAGAAGAAACTTTTTAAAAATATAGAAAGAATTTCCACAAACCTCCCATCCAGACCTACAGAAACAATATGATCCATAAATTGTGGGAATGCAGGTCCCTCCTGAAATTATTCGAAATAGAAATGCACATATTGAAATTTAGAAGCAACTACTTCATGCATCTGTTGCTCTAAGCCTGGATTTTTAATAGGGTGTCCATTAAAGTACCATTTGCACATGGGGTAATTTGACAAGGATCCTGACCAGATGTTCCAACTCCTCGAAGTTGATTTTCCACGGCTTCTATCTACAAAAGAAAAGCAATTTTATAATCCATGCAAATTGTATAAGAGAAAATAGGCAAAATACGGAAAACAATGAAAAGGATAACTTACTCGTTGACGTAGGCGTCTGATTCTACTATTAACTCGGCCTCCCTAGAAAACACAGCCATTAAAGATTTAGAAGGTGCCATATGCTTCAACTTAATGAATGACATAAATAAACAATGACTTTTATCATGTAGTAATTAAAGGTCTTGTCCTTACTCCAGAATCAGATCCATTATTTGTCGCTAAACGCTGTTCAACTATAGTCAGACGATTATCAAGTGTGTCTATTTGGCTAAGACGTTGCACAGTCTAAAGAAAAAAAAATTGGAATTAAAAATGATAAAGTAACTTCAAAAACAAATTCGAAATTTTTTATCAATTTCATAAATTATTGTTATACATAATAACACAATACCTGTTCAATATTTGAAATTCTTGTAGAAATCTGGGCTGACGAAGCTGTTGGGGATCCAAAAATGTTTTTAAAAGCATTCAAGTCCCTGACACTGTTTTGTACCTACACAAAAAGGCGTTAATTTTTAGTAACTCCATTTTTACATGAACCAAATCATTGAATTTCCGTTTTCTCACTGAATTAGTTAAATTGTTGAGCTCCACACTGTTGAACATTATCTTTCCACTGCCGCTTGCTTGGAGTACCAAGTTTTTATTCTCGGCAGGTATGAGGTAGACATGTCCATTTTCTATGTAAATTTGAGGCCTGTCAACAAGAGAAAAATCATGAGTAGTTGCAACTTTGCAACTGTGAGCTAGGAGGGAAGGTGAAAGCAAGAAGGTGAAAGTAGAATGCTTTCCAGTTCTTCTGATGGTGAAAGCAAAATTTTCCTTTGTTCATGCATGCGCGTGCATGGTACTTTGCATTACATTTACATAACGCAGTACGACGTGAAAAAACATATCATGATCATGAATTTTTTTTTCATTGAAACCAATTACCAAATCTATATGCATTAATATGCGTGTATTAGAGTTTTGATTTCATGAAAACACAAATATGTCCAATCACAAAACTTACTGAGATAAAGGATTGACGGCTGAGACTGTCTTTGTTAATCTCAGAGAGTAGAGAAGGAAAACATGGACAAATGCAAATGAAATCTGGAATGGTTTTTTCCTCTCCATCGTGAAGAAAAGTGATTTGAGAACTATTTCACAGTTCTTAAAGTTGAAAGTCAATGTAAAATAAGACGACTCATTAGAAAGGATCCTTTTTTAATTGATGATGTCAAGTAGTAATTTGGATTCAAATGAAACTATAAAAAACTTTACACTTTTGAAAAACTAAATCAGTTATTGAGTAGTTTTTCTGATCTGATGAGCTTTGCAAGCTGGATAAAGCAAAAAAAGTAAGATGAAAGATGAACATGAAATATTGTTGTGTCGGTGTTCGAAGTACAACACCGGTCAAAGAAGCTTCAGAATTGGAATAATGGCATAATAGAAATAGATGTAAGCCTACCCTGACAAGCAAGAGATGTTTTTAAAAAAAAAGTCATTCATGTTTACGAGCTAACAGGACATAAAGGGGGAGTAAATCAAATAAAAGCAGAAAATACGAGAATTGGCCATTACAGAGTTCCACCTTCTGTCGAGTAAACTTTTTTCAAAATACCTCCATAAATGAGAAATAAACATTCAGGCTATTGAATTACGAAAGGTCTGTATGTATCTTATTTAGTAGTTTCGTTAAATGTTAAATTTTATGCCATATTCGTACGTAATATATATGCTATCATTCCTATCATACATGATTCACTTGTAAAATGACCTCTGTAGATAATTAAATATTGCAAACTGGACAAGCGCATTATAAACATCAGACAACTTGTGCATTGGATATGGTACAATTTCGATTGTCAATATGATATTGGCAATATAATGGAGTAGTATTGATCATCGATTGCCGATTGCCAGAAAGAGTTAAGTATATTTTCATCTTTTCATATATAATTCGAGAAAATATCTTTAAACAACGAGTTAGTAGTAGTACGAGAAAACAAGTCCAAAGAGGAATTGAATAATCTATCTATCTAGTCAGTATGGATTATCCATGCACCTTCCTCCCTCAAACATAGTGCATTGAAGTGACATTCGAGATTTAGGCACATGTGTGGATTCTAATGAAATGTGAAGCAAATCTAGAAACCATATTGCTTAGAGCTAGCAGTTCACTGGGATCACAAATAGCATTCCATCCATCATGTCTCGTTTCAAATTACATTGATTCATGGAAAAAGGTTGCAAACACTTTTCAAAACAGAGATATTCATTCAACAATGAAGAGGGAAAATACGCCTACATGCGTAAAATGATATTGTATTTATCTCATTTAAATAAAACTAAGCACAGTTTTCTGCACAAGCCGTGTATTTATTTTTACCTCTCACTCTCACACTTGTAAAATATTGACTATAAATGGATTTACTATCTAGAACTAATCGCCATATTTTATGTTCACGTAAAAAAGACAATTATTCATATCAATCAGTTTCTGACAAAATATTTACTTTATTTTTATTATTATAAAGTTTCGTCTTCAATATTTCTAATTGGATGATTACAAAAAAGTATTCATCTCTACAATCACAATCATAAATTATGATTCGTAATCACAACACGATGAATGTAAACGTAAAAGCTCCATTCACTACTAAACACCTTCACAAAAAAATTAATTGTCAAAACATTGGTAGGATCAATTATTCTATTTTACAATTTACACTATAAACATGATCAAAATACAAAGGAGACGCAGATAGACGTATGCAGTTTTTTCCAGTTTACTTGCGCAGAGGTCATTATTCATTATAACACTTTAAATATGACAATTAAAGATCATTTCTTATTTTTTGAGAAAATCAGTTATTTCGAATTTTATGAGCTGTCTTCTTCCTCCTCTATTACAAAGTCAACAGCCTCTAGAGCTTGTAAAAGGTCTTCGTCGTCATCATCGTCAAATCCAAATGAAGTATCCACAGACAAATTTTGTTCAGGAACTGGATTTGGAGGAGTCTGAGCTGAATGATTCACAATTGCAGGTGCTCTCGTCGGTACTGACGGAGGGGGAATAAATGGCCTGGTGAACGGTTTTATTCCGGAAGAAGAAGAAACTTCACTAAAAAGTGATGGACCCCTCAACTGATTCTTAGAATTACTTGTAGTCGAGAATTCAATACGATCGTCTGCGGCGGGAGTACTTCTTGCGTTTAACTGATTGGTGATATTTTTAAATTCTTCGAGGATTTTGTCTTGATGAAAGGGAGCTGCCTTAATCAGAGATATAACATCATTATCTACTGTTAGTTTTGTGACGAGCGTTCCATTGGGATTGCCATCGCTGTATTCTTCTTCGTCAATCTCTTTTATTGTAGTTAAATAAAGCAAATTTTTCTTGCCCACTGTCAGAATTATATGCTTCTTCAGTCTCAGAACTCCACACTGCAAAACATACAGAAAAAAATCAATTATTTTGCTACTATCATAGCGAACACAAAAAGTGACAAAAAAAAGAAGAAATATCACAAAGCTTACATTTCGTAAGGCAAGAGATGTTCCAGGAACAATTTTATCTCCATACGCTTCCAAAAAGCTTGGATTAAAGGCAGTTACAATACTTCCGGATGCATCCATTACTTTAACACTTGGATTTTTGTAGCGGAAATTTTTGGAAGACGTCACTTCCAATTCTCCTTGAACGACAACTGCCAGGAACGGTATTTTCATTTCTTCTGGAAATCGCTTCGCTTTACTCCGTACCCAATTTATATTCAAAACGTTGAGTATGTCATTTTCGTCTTTAGAATTCAAATTCAAAGTCTTTTTCAAACCCTTCCAAGGAGCCTTACTTAGAAGTGTACTGTTGCCCCGTATCTTGGTACTATCAGGTGGCGCCCCAGCCCTCTTACTTATCTTCGAATAAATGCTAGAACTGTTTTCTGATTTTCCAGATAAAATTTTGGCGACTTTTTGTGACAGGGGGTTAGAAGACTTGTTAACTAATTTAAGATCTGCTCGTTGAAAATGAGGTAGCAGTCCAGCTGGACCAGGAAATCTGCGTTTCATTGGAGGATGACTGTTTGAGTTGGGTTGGCTCGAAAAAAATGCAGATCTATCATCATCGTCGTCGTCTATACCACGTTTTAACGGTGAATTTTTCAAAGGGTCGAAAGGTGTCTTGAAAGGTGATGTTTGACAGTTATTATTAGACTTCAGAATTTGCTCTCTCATTGAAACAGTCTTCTCTAACTCACGTTCGTCAATTTGAGACAAGAGATCATCGAATTCATCATCCATTGGAAAATCACTATTGAAATCATCAGCGTTCTCTGGAGCTTCTGCAAAATAAATAGAAGAAAGATTTCAATGATCCACCATTTTGGATAATAACAGTTATTTATTGAAACAAATAAAAAATTGTAAATGATAAAATATATTACCCCTCGCCATCTCAACTTTAGAACAGTTTTGAGGATGCTTCAGAGCAAACGAATGATTCGCTTCATTAAGTTCATTTCTCCCTTTCATTTCGTCATCTTTTTGTGGGCTTTCCTGATCAATTTTTTCCGTCTCCAATTCATCATCTTCAATGTTGAATCCGGCATTCTACAAAGATAAATTAAATAGTTTAAAAATACACGGATTACAGACATTAAAACACTTAACAGGAGTAACTTGTAAACCAACGCATACGTTATTTTTAGCCCGGGTAGTTAGTAATCTCAGTTAGCAAACACTTTGACCAAGATACAAACCAACCAAATATAAAAATAGAGCATTTCACATTCCTGCTATGACTTACTATAATTTCCATATCAAAATCGTTATCATCGTCCGCCATTGTAGCCTTCCGATTCTGGTGCTGTTGATTCCAAAAGTATTGCGATCGCGCAGTCAAAAAAGTGATTACTGTCCACAATCCACAGTCCTTTCACCTTACGTAATGATGTTAGATGAGTTCTATTTTAGCCCTCCTGTCCCTGCCAATCTCGTCACCTTAAAATAAATGCAAACACACAGATTTTACTCTTCGACAATTCAAACTTAAATATAGTATCAGTAGCTAATTATTAAACAACAAACAAAGGAAAAATACTAATCATAGCTCTTCTACTACTTACCACCAACATAAAGATAAATCCATAGTCAATGTTGGCTGTAATTTAGCTTCAATATTGCACTAACGATAAGAACCAAAAACTGACGATTGAGTTTTCTAAACTAATGATTTGAGCTAGTCAATTCTGCCGTGCCATGCCTTGAATTGGTGACCATTCGTCAATATATCACACACCATAGTTCATTGAGTCACTGCAGCCCAACAGTCAAGAAGCCGCAAAGCGCACTTAACACTTCAATACGTTTGCTTGTCTTGCAAATGCAGTTTAAGTGCAGCTAATAACTGACAACAAACACACGCGAAATCTTAATAATTGACAAATTAATTTTCATCAATCACAAATCACAATAGATGCTTTTGCAGGCACATGAGAACTAGAACCAAAACAGAGTTGAGTCTATTGAGTGTTGAATCTGAATCTGACACAAAAGCAGAAACCGAAACAAACATGTTCAAGGAAAGTTCATTGTTCATTCAGCAATGTTTACAGCAAACTGTCACATGTTCAATCAGACGGGCAGAAAAAGAGCAGACAGCAGCAGACCGACAGCGAGCTTCTTTTTAAGTCAGAAGAGGAAGCGCATCTAATGCGAGCCATCGAGCATCAATAAAGACTACAAAAAATGAGGGAAGTCGCTATTTTCAAATTTCCATCGGCCGACACGTCACCTTTCCTACAAACAACCAAGTGAATATTGAACAGGATTTCTGTTGTTGTGATGTTTCCCTTTTCTTCTGCGAAACAAGTGACAACGATAACGAAAATCAAGTAGTTAATTAACTTGCCTCTGTCCTCGTCCAATTAGTAGCGCTCAATAGAAGAGGCCATTAAGTAATTACCGAAACATAAAGTCCAACAAACAATGTTTACCTGACAATGAAAGTGGCAGTCTGTTAAATTGACATCTCATCCAACGTCTCTCTCATTTTTCTCGATTGCTCCGCTCCGGTTACTGCTCACTGGACTGGACAATTCAAGTTTAGTTTTAGTACATTTGTGACTTGTGTTTCTCCCACACTAATTACTGAATAACATTAGTTTAATTTATTCAAGAAACTGTCATAATTTGATTAATTATTGGACAAATAAACAGCCAGTGAAAGGGTTGCAATTAAACAACGGTGAGGAGGGCGTGAGAAAATTTGGGGGAAAGTAGAATTGGCAGTGCTTGGAGGGCGTGTATAAACGGATGGATGCACTCACACAACATATGATGACTCAGCTGTTGTGACGTTGGAAAGGGTGAGTTTACCTAGCTTTTTGGGATGCTGCTGATTAAATTAAATGTATTGTTTTTGTAATTTAAAATTGTTTGTTTACATCATGTTTAAAACCTACTTATCCTTCTCCTTGATTGAGGTCTACAATAAGTGATTGAGCGTTTTCATCAACTTCCAATTTTCAAAAGAACGCATATTAAAACTGTTTTAACTTGATTTTTATTTCAGAAAGATTCATAGTTTGAACGAACTTTACTTTGGTTGGTCATTGGTCAAGTCAAAAGAGGGAGGAACTTAACATAATTGCTGCTGTCAAAACTTTCTAATTGAAGCGAAGTAAATCTGTTGGAGGAGCTGAGGAAATTTCAGCAAGAACCTAGTCAACCTGTCAAACTCACCATAATTAGCATCATGAAATTACATTGCATTTTAAGAAGTTGTTTAAACTATTTTGGAGTGCCTAGAATGTCATATTTGGTGTTTTGGACGGCTGTGTCGATAGCACTTCTTATAACACCTTCTAATGTGTCATCCGTCGAATTAACATTTGAACTTCCTGATAACGCCAAGGAGTGCTTTCATGAGGATATACAAAAAGGTGTTCAAACAACTTTTGAATTCCAGGTTCGTAATTATTTTCTTGTTTCCCAATTTACACATGTATGTTTTTATTTGACTATATTGTAAAAATGAGTTTTCTTATAATCAATGCCTTTTGTGTCTTGCTTCCTCTAATGAAGGTCGTTACCGGAGGACATTATGACGTTGATGTAAGCATTGAAGCTCCCAACAAGCAAATTATATACAAAGAAATTAAGAAGCAATACGACACATTTCAATGGATACCTAATGTTCCTGGAGTGTATACAATTTGTTTCTCGAATGAATTTTCGACTTTCTCACACAAACTGATCTATTTGGACCTGCAAGTTGGCGATGAAGCACCACTTCCAGGCCTTGGCGAACATGCAACTGCTCTAACTCAGGTAAATGTACATGAAAATGAATTTATTTTATCTGTGCAGTAAGAAGTTAAATCATGTAATGTATCATTTTCAAAATCACTGATTTGATTTTTAATTGTGTAATGTTCATAGTTGGAGTCGTCAGCACAGCAAATCCATGAAAACCTCAATAGCGTCATAGATTATCAAACCCACCATCGATTACGCGAGTCTCAGGGAAGGAAAAGGGCAGAGGACTTAAATGAAAGGTATGTTCAGGCAGTAATTAATTTCTTTCCATGAAAAATTTTTCATTATATTGTACATGTATTGATTTGTCATGTCGTTATAATTTCAGAGTCATGTTATGGTCATCATGTGAAACAGTTGTCATCCTTCTAATCGCTGTCGGCCAAGTAATCGTATTGCGCAACTTTTTTTCGGAAAAGAAACCTTCAGAGTTGAGAAATCCATTGTTCACAAAATAGGTTTATTAAGTTTATTGAGTACATACTAATGTTAAAAATTTCTTAGCCTGTTGATTCTGTAATGATTGATTTGTAAATTTTAAAATGGAACAGTTATACAATGTCTTCTTATCTGTCTTCAAAACGAATAGCTTTTAATTTATTCTTTGCGTCAACTTAGAGAATATGCCTAATTAATAAATTACAGAACTCAAGTCTCGAGCCCACAACCTAATCAATCGTAACACAGAAGTTTATACTTCGTTTTTATTTGTTAGTTTGTTCCAAAGACTTAGGCTTAATTAAGCATATTGCTTTGCTGACTGACAGTGTAATTTTAGGTTGAAGTTCAATATTAAAATTGCTTTGTAAACAGTCACATTATGTTAAATCCGTTGAAAGAGATAATTGGACTAAATGCGATCTGGAAATGGAAAAGACGACAACATATTATATACTGTATAGGCTAAGTAATGTCGAGTCTCGTAATCTTAAAAATAAATCGAGTTTACTTGTAAAATGTGAAGTAACTCAACTATACCATCTCTCTTTGCAAAAGAAGGTCGCTGATGTTTGGCGCTCCATGCCCTGACATCCCAAACAGTTAAAGGCTAATCGCATCGTCATCCGCCAGGTTTCCGTGCTTCACGTTTTACTAATCATGATGATCTAAATTTTAGTGATGATTGGTTCATTTTGAGCGCAATTAGTTTAATTTTGTTGTAATCTCCCTCCCCTGTCATTAACAGCTCTAGCTACTGAAATATACTGTTGGAATAGTAGGTCCAAATTCTATACATGTACTAGGAATAATAATAATTTATTCATCTTAATTCATATGTGATTTGGAAGTTGTTTCTCTGTGTCAGTCAAAAAATACAACAGATATGTAAAAGGTAGCGAATACCAAAGTGAAAGACTTATTTAGTTCTTAAAAAGTGTATTTTCAAATGTCAAAATAATCTGCAATCGTTAATAGTTATTTACTATTTATCTTGTGAGTGACTGCAGTAAACTGTGTTTAATAATGTGTATTATACTTGTATTGTATCATAAAATGTAATAGCATATGTATACTGATTATCCACAGTAAAAACATTACTGAACATTATCATATTGCGTCAATGTCCTTTTTGTATAAAAATGTAAAAATAAAAAAAATAATGAATTGGATACATGAATCAAATGTGTTTACCGCACTATTTTATTAAACTTTGCACTATATCCTAATCCACGTACATGAATAAATTGGTAAAAAGGAATGTGTGTACGTATACGTTGAAAATACGCATGAAATATTTTTCCTCGTTATAAGTAAGTAAAAAGTTAATTACCAATTCTTCGTCTTAAAATGCTCATTCTTGAATCTGAAATCATAAACAAGGAATGCTACCAAGAGCACTCTTTTATGTACGTAAAATAGGATCCCGATCAATTTTCCATTCTGCTGCAGTTTTCGTACAATTATATATTAGCTCATATCTCAATCATGATTTATTGCGTGGATTTACAGAATTTAGGGTATGAATGGGAATCATGACTTATATTAAGCAGACTTCTTTACCCCATTTTTTTCGTGTGCCTGAAGCACTCGGAAATCGAATAGATAAGGCTCTTATCTTAGTACATGAAATGCATCCGAATTTCTGTCTAGATGAAAGCATTGCTTGAAGTTGCAAGATGTACCTGAAACTTCATCTTATTTCTGCCAAAAAAGGCGGCAGCTAGTCGGTGCTTGCAATTGATTACCTATCTACAGCGCTTCAGTATGTTGTATAAATGTGAAGTGAAAGCACATACTATAGTAGGTATAAATCTCAGAAAATCTTTTGAGTCTTACCAAACCAACACAGTGGATGTTTCGCAGTGGATTTGTTATGTGTGGATGTTTCACACAATCACATTTACGCACACGACACTAAACTAGAGAGAATATTAACTCATGCAATTTGCATGAGAAAAACTTTCTAAGCAATGCTTTCACCGACTTTGGCAAAGTTTCTGGCTAAATTACACATTTCGAATTCTCATACTGTGTCCTTATTTCGCAATCATCTCCAGTTAAATTTTTTGTCTCAGTGTTCCCGAACCACCCGTGCATATTCTGACAATGTTAGCAACAGCCCCTTTCATGCAAACGGAACCTCTTCTGCTGATACAAAATGTAATTCTCCTCAGGATTCACCAGTCATCTCACAACAATTGATTCATCATTTGGAAAGAACAAGCTTAGTGGATTTTGACAATGCAGAAGCACTTTCCCGACTTAATGAAGCAATCATTTTTGCAAATCAACTCTTTGAGGTCAAAACCGATGGGGTTGAGCCACTCGTCACAGTTTTGGAGAATGAGTAAGTGCAAAAACTGTTCTCATAAAATAATTACAAGTTGCAATAATTACATACAGAATACATACAAAAATACAACATGGAACATACAAAATTCGATGAAATATATAGGAAACTCAACAGTGAAGTAATAGCTTGCACCAAGATTAATGCTTTTGTCAGTTTTAGCATGTAAAATGTGTGAAACGAAGTATATAGAACCAGAGCTCCTAATTCTAAGATTTTTTTGTTGTTAGTTCCTTACTCATGATTTGTCTTTGATTTAACTTTCAGGTCCCTCTTCTTAAGAGATGATGTTCCAGGGGTATGCATCAGGAAAGACGTTTTGAGCAATGCAAGCCTGATTGAGGAGGACTACTTTGTAGCGCCGCCAGGAAATGTTCCTCTAGAACCATCCAAAAATAATTCATTGTTTCCAGACTTAGAAAAGAAACAAAGTTGATCTATTAAATTCTATTTTCTAATTTGTTACGATGTTAGTCATCTAGTCGTCTCTATTCTCTATATTGTATTATGTTACCGCACAATGACGGTGCAATTGGTGCAAAATGTATTAAATGTTGTATGTAGCACCCACGATCACATTTATTTTGGAAAAGTAAATTAGAAACGTGTTAATTTCAATGAATAACCATGTCATATTATCGATGTCGCTCCCTTCTTATTAGTTTTAGATGTAGTGAAGATTTTTATTGAAATTATCATGGAAAGCAGACTTTTTATAAATGCCAATGCCAAAATGTAAAATATATATAATGAATAAAAAATACCTGAGAAAAAAGGCTTACTTGAAATCAAAACTAATTTGCATAAGCTATCATAGTATTGATGATAACATGTACATTACCAATTACCATCACCAATTACTTCATGTTAAACTATGCCCTTTGTGTATATGCATGCTTTCTGGATTTCATTGTTACCTAAAAAGGTTAACGCTTTTTGGCTTTTCGTATTTAGAGTTGATGTGAGCACTGAGCAGAGAGTACATTGAATTGAGGGAGAGCTTAGTAATGGTTCGAATAATGTTCGATGCAATAACGGAATTGCCGTTATACCTATATGCAGGGGAACTGGACGCCTGGAGTAAACGACGAGTCTAAGCATATCTCTATCAACTGTCATTAATTGTGCATACCACTCCTCATTTTTTATCATCATATTTGTCTCCCGCATTAACATCATAGAATAGTAGAACAGATATTATGCAAGTTCCCAACTTTAAATGTGTGTATAAATTATGTATTATTTAAAATTTTCATACAATGTGATTATTTTCAAAATAAATAAATCTTTACGAATTTTTGTATATTAGATAACAACAATATATATTATTGTTCCAAATACAACTAAGGCAAATGCAAAAATTTGAATTGAAAACCGACATGTTGGGAACTGCTATGAAATGAATTCAGTGGAAAAGCTATTTAAAGCCTACCTAACAATGGCATAACAATTTGGTATGTTGGCAATTGAACTTAATTCTGTTAGAAGCTTACGATTAATGTGAAATATTTTATTGACTACTGACTACTGCCTTATCCGGAATCATGAAAAATGCGAGCAAGAAACGAGAAATAAAGACAATTTTATTGATTTGCATCATACCATTATACTGGAAATGTCATAAAATGTTCTGTTCCGGCCGTATCTTCAATAATCCCCCAATCAACACTATCTTCATATATCTCTCAAGAGTTGTAATGAGTTACTTCAATTACTAAAAAGGGTTAATAAATACTACTTAATGTGTTAGATAAAAGCAGCACATTTTATGCATGCTGTGGTAGTACTGACTGATAGTGTGATATTTGGTGTCAGATTATGCAAGGTGGTGGTAGCGGTAGTAGAGCAGCAGCAGGAGAACATTCTCATGTTGAAATTGAATCTTGAAAATGGTAAAGGTGGTGGTAGTGGTTGACTTGACTGTAAAAAAGCACAAAACGCAAGAAGAGGAGGCAAACATATTTTTCATGAAAAGGATTGCATTTTCCTTGGATAAACGCGAGTATGCAATGGAAATGAATGTATTCAACGAATCCAATGTGTTCTCTTCTTCTCTACTCAATGCGGAGCTGAGAAGGGTAAAGTGTTCAATTTGTCTTGTAGAACTACTAGTTGAAGTCAGTCAGCACAATAGACAACATCATATATCCACCATATCAACGTCCTCCTACTCTACTCATTTTAAAACTACATATTACATACTCTCGTCCACAAGAAGACAAACGAACGAACTATATTGTAGCTCATCAAACAAAAACTCTTTCAGTGTTGCACACACATACTCAACGAATTTGTGGAAAAAAATTGTGTGTATAGGTATCCACATTTGCTACTTTACATCTATATACACGCTTATGATGTAATATTTATGCATAACATAATTTTGGAATTGTTGGCTTTTCAGGGTTTGGATTGGAAATTTTGTACATAGGTAAACCAACATAATATAGCATTCAAGAAAGTGCATAAGAGCTGTAAACGTTTCTTAATTCATAGTTTTGCATTGCGGCTCCCTAATTAATTACCTATTTTATAGTACACTGTGTAGACATAAATGGTGATCAACATGAAACATGAATTAGCAAAAATATCAGGCAAAGCACCTACCACGCATAGTCGCACAGGTAGGTGTTGAACAACGTAACATTCTGAAATCATTCACGGGAAGTGCAGCGTGTCTATCAATACAAAAGTTCATACAGACTTTTTTAAGACTAAAATACGACTACACATAAATATAGACAGAAAAGTGAGGTGGAGATGATAAACGAAATGGGTTTGTTGAAGAGTCAGGAAGAAAGATTCAGGAAGGATGTAAACCAGATTTACAAATAACGTCTATTGCTGCTAAAAGGCAAAAATTAAAGGGCAAGGTAAGGATTTCTTTGGGAATCGGTTGTTCTTGTGTGCGTGATCATTTAATTTTCATTGGAGCAATGCCGAGGAAAAGTACACGTACACATTATAATTGAAAGATGAAAGGTGGAAAAGGAAATGCATTGGATTTCTTATAGTTTGAAAGTGCTACTAATTAGCTGTGGGATATATTGTGGAAGAAATCGGCATTTTAATAATGTGCTATTGTAAAGGTTCATAGATTTGATAACATTTAAATACAAATTGTTGTGTACAGCATTCTAAAACTTCTGTAATAGTTGGGGTTCAGTTCAGACTTCAGATAGTGTTCCTCAATGAAACAATGCTTGAATGGAACATTATAACCTGTCTACCAGGCCCGTACACATACCGTACCGCTTCATACTAAAAATATGTCGTGGTTATTGTAAAAAGTGAGCTGTGAACGTGAAGTTCACTTTCAATCCTTTTCTTGTGCATCATCTTTGATCTTTCTTGAGATCTCTTACAGTCCGTGTGTACTCATTTGCTGGAGCTCTTTTGCTGGAGACGCAAAAGTTCCATACTATTCCATTGGAGCCTTTTTGGCTTGAAGCTTGCAATATTCCTCACTCAAGTTTGGCTGTTTTCGTATGTGCCTACTCACACTCTCTACTAAAAAACGAGGAGGAAAGCGAAATGCATCTCTAAAGCTTGTAAGATGAACAAGAAATTAGAGTCCTTTTTCCAAAGTATGTAAACCTTTTTGCTCACATTTCGCTGGCCACCACCATACTACCAAGCTATATAGCCATGTCTCTGTTCTTCTTCTTCTCCCTCAAAGAATAGAATCAGTTGAATGTGCGACACGAACAAGGCTGGTATGTAGTGCATACGTGCTCTCCTCCTAATAGCTAGTTAAAAAGTGTGCTGTGGAAATAGTACTCTCCCCGCAAAACAAGATAGATTTGGTAATTAATTTATTAAGAAAAAATATGCACAAACCAAAGTAATTAAGCATCATATTTGCAAAATGTAGCCAGTGTATTAAAAGCTGAAATTTGCATTTTGTGTGTGGCTTTTCCACTTGCACTTGTTCTCAATAGCAAGCCGAGAGAGAGGAGAGCTCACAGTTTCGCAGGTGCAAGGTGATGATGATGGAACTCTTCTGAATATTGCATCTTTTTAACTTAATTTCTGTAACAGTAAATTAATTAAAATCTTTTAACGAAGTCTGTTTACTGTATCCGCATCCGAGCTATTAGAAAGAAGGCAAATCAAGGTTTTCTGAAAATGTCAATGAACTAGGGAATTTGCCAATGTAAGTGGTAAGCTACAAAGGTTTACCACACGCCACACAACAAACATTCCTCATATAATGCACATTTAAATTACATAATTTTTTCGTTTTGAAAGGCTTGAAATGATTTGGTTACTTTTACAACATGATAAAACGGTAGGTAGACTAGAATGATAATATTTTTATTTCAATGTGAATGTGTCCCAATAAAGCATTATTCAGGAAAATTGTGTGATCTATTGTCTTCACACGTCACACATACATTGTGCATCTAACATGCAAAATCTTAAAATTAGGTAGTTTTTTAGCAGTTTTCTTCCGAGTGCAGTGTAATTTCTGACTAGTCAGTAGCCAAACTAAAGAAATGTGAAAATGTAGTGCAGAAAAACACGAAAATATATTATGCATACTCAGAAGATAGGGTTTGCTATTGCTTGCTTCCATGATGAAGATCAAAACAAAATAATGATCTCCTAGAAAGGTGAAATGTTGTGAAATGCGCTGTTATCTCATTCTCGCGTATTTTGTATGTATGTAGTCAAGATTTAGTTTATAGCAATCAAGCTGAAACAATTGTGACGTGAAGTGAATGACAGAGAAAGAAAAGGAAAGTTTGAAATCTGCAGTTCGCTGGGGAAATTGTGTTTGTGACTTTGCTGAGGAAATATTGTGCTATTGCAGTACGGTGGCGGTATGCAATGAACCTGAGAAACAAAGGCTTTCACAAGTGTTAAAAATTAAAATTACCGCGAAGAAAAAACTGAATTTCGAATGTTTTCGTACTTTTTTGCAATTCCAAGCTCTCCTTTGGAGCCATACTTTGGGTGATTTTACTGATTGATAATGATCGCTGTTGGAAATCATGGCATGTCATAGAGTTGTAAATTCATTCAAATCAAATAAAAATATTACCGGAGGGAGCTCCGAACCAAAACACTGGTCGCAATATTGTCAATATGCAAAAAAATCATTAGTCTTTAGAATCATTAGTTATCATTGGTTAGATAGTCAGTCAATTTATCATTTTCATCACCTCCTTTCCTTTTCAGCTGAATTTTAAAAAACAAAAATTAGTTCAACTGAATTAGAAGGCATTTAGAAAATAAGTACCTATTGTTGATTGTCTCTGCACACAATTTGCTTCAGAGAAAAAAATAAGTTTTCCGTGTAAAAATCAATGTTTCTGTTTTCCGTATAATTGCAGGTGTGCGAGTAGTGGTGGAACCGGTGAAGGAAGTAACGGTTTCAGGGAAGAATATCAACTTGGAATCATCACGCACTTCTGGAGACGAGTGACGAACAACGAACATCTAGAAAGATTAACAAAATTAGTTAAGTTCCATTTGTTAACAGTGCTAAAGTGCAAACTACACAACAAGCGAACTTATGACTCATATTAGCAATACATTGTTAGCATTTCATTGGGCTGGATTAGTGAAAGTGAAACATTGCGCGATTCTTTTTTTTCGGGACCAAAACACTTGGATATAGTTTTGTTTTGAATATATTTTATTGTAACATTTTAAGAAGTGTTGGTTCGTTGGTTGTTTTAATGTGTAAATAATTTTCCAATAATGTTGCTCCATTACTTTCAATGAACTTTTAAAATTTCGGTATAGCTTTGCCGAAAATCTTGTTTTTGTGGTAGTCAAAGCCAAGTCAGTACATTAGAAAGCAGCCAGTATGTCTAAGAAGGCGGCACAATCACAAAGCTCCCCACAGGCGCCTGGGGGTGTGGACTTTTTGGTTCGTACAATGAGTAAGTGAAAAGTAGTGTTTTCTCCATTAATATAAATACATGTTTGCTTAATTTATTCTAAGTAAATTGACGGTATTGTAGTTTTATTGATTCTCATTTCAAAACCTATTTCATTTGATTAGTTGAGCGAGAAGCAACTGGCAAACGACCTATACGTCCAAAAAATGTGGAAGATCTTCTGCAGTCGTCTATGCAAGATGAAAGTGATGACCCTGACTTTGACTGTGGGGATGAAGATTCGGATTCTGGAGGTACTGGGGACTCTGATGAAGGTTCAAATGATAGTGAAAATGAGGGAGAAGGAAACGATGACAGTGATGAATCAGACGATGAAGATTATCAGGGGAAAGCCGAGGACGAAGGTTTGTCCCATCAATAATGTTAAAATAATTTAGGTACGCATCGTCAATGTGATTTTATAACAAGAATATATTACTTTTATTGTTTGTAGGCGGATCAAGTTCAAGTGAGCACGATAGTGGCAGTGATGATGAAACTAGCAATGATGAATCACACGGCTCCGATTCAGACGAACCGGATACAACGAAGAAATCTGCTCTTCGAGAAACTTTGGAAAAATTGAATGAAGCAAATGACTTCATAGGCAAGCGACGAACTAAGAAAAAACGAAAAGTCATCAAAAACAAGGAAAATCCTAAACCAAAGAAAGTTGTAGCCAAGAAGCCAAGTAAAAAAAAATCTACCACAGATTCAACTAAACCTAAAACTAGTTCTGATAAAAAATCGTCTAAAGTGTCTAAAAATTCCAAAGTTTCAAAAGCCAAGAAAGTCGTAATAACCAAGAAATCTAAACCTGGACATCGAAAGATTGTTAGTGAGAAGAAAAGGAGGAAGAAGAGGGAAAAGAAATCTGATGATAAACAGAAACACTTTTCCATTCTTAGTCTTGTGGATAGTGCAGCAATTAGCCAAAAAGAAAACAGGAAGGAGGTCAGTTAGATTTGTAAAATTAGTTCATGGCACATCATATTAGTTAGCGCTTGGTAAACTCTCATTTTCTTTTTGGGTCGTATCTAGATTGAGGTGACAAAGCCTATATGTTCAGCATGCCTTGGCGATAAAAGTGATGACTCAAATGAAATTGTTGAGTGTGACTCGTGTGGAATATCTGTCCATGAAAGTAAGGGCTATCTAAAAATACTTAAATGTATTATAGAAATCAGTCTTAATAAAGCATTTCCTGGAGTTAACCATTATTTAATTTCTCAAAAGTTTGCTACGGATTGTCAGCCGATAACGTAAGCATCTCCAGCGGATCTGGATCTTCCAGTTGCACAGAACCTTGGTTCTGTGACGTTTGCAAAAGCGGTTCCGACAACATTCACTGCGAATTGTGCCCCATTGAAGGTGAGAACTGAATAACGAGACGGCTTTTAAATGCTAATGACTATAACACTAGCTCATGAGTCGTGATCTATTGCTCATTTATAAATAACGTGTATCATGCATGTTGATTAGTAAAATTTTAAAAACTTTTTTGTGTAGGGGGCCTATTCAAGGAGTCTACGGCTGGTCGATGGGTGCATCTAGTTTGTGCTATGTATACTCAAGGTGTTGCCTTGCATCATGATTCCAGTATAAACCTTTATGAAATTCACTATGCAAGATGGGGGTCTCACAGTTGTGCGGCTTGTGAAAATGAGCGTCAAGCAAATACCGGGATTGTCATTTCTTGTGATGCTGGCTTGTGCAAAACATATTTTCACGCAACATGCGCCCAGAAGTTAGGACTACTCTCCGATCCGAATCAAGTGGATTTTGCTGAAGCTGATCCATACTACGTTTCATGCAAAATGCACACAAATCGTGAAACAATGAAGTATGTTTTTAATTTCTGGACATAAATAGTTCATTTTTCCTAATTATTTTACTGCCAATAAGCCAATAAATAATGTTATTGTTGATTTTATCTGTGTTGATTTGCAGGCGGCGTATTAGACTATTCAATACTCTGCAAGAACAGCTACGGATCAAAAGGGAGAGAAAAGAATCGGAAGGACTTCCCTCTGGAGCAAATGCTGATCATGCTCGAATTCTTCGTAAATTGGATAAAGTTCGCCAAAAGACTGCACTTAAACGAGCTCAATACTTAAACTCACTAGACAATGTACCTTTACAAACTACGACTGGAGACCAATTAGAAGTTAACCCATTATGCAACTTACCAAGTTCATGGACAAATGGAAATAAGAAGCAAAGACTGATGCATACGTCAGCAAAACTAGGAAATGATTTTTTGAGGAAGACGGAGAGATTAGGAGACGACATTGTTGCACATGAGCTGGAAGTTAAGCATGAAAAGATACTTGCAAATGTCAAAAGGAAGTGGAATGTGCTACCTGCCATGAGCGTAGAGTACGCAGCTTACTACACAGATCGAGAAAACCGAATTTCTGGATTAATAAACCAATATGAAAAGTCAGTAGAGGAGAATCATGTTCTGATGGACAAGGAAATCGGATTGAAAGATGTATGGGAAACTCAAAGCGTGAATCAAATGGCAATGACCGAAGAGACAGAATCGGTGTCACAAAAGTTGGAATCTCTTGCTAGTATTATAACTATGATATGTCCAGGTGACAAGAAATTAGCTTCGAAGCTACAGACCTTAGTAAAACCAAAGGAATTATCAGGTGTTCGAAGAAAAAGTCCTAGCACTTCCAGGAGTGACAGAAAGTCTCCTACTCCACGAAGATCTTCTATTGTCAAGAAGTCAATGAAAAACAGAATCCTGTCACCCTCACCATCTCGCGCAGGTTGTTGATTTTACTTTGATTTCATATTTCTAGTTAGTTAACAGTTGGTCTAATTGTGTGAATTACTGATTTATTAGGCAAAGTGGCTGTTGCAGTTTGTGACACATGCTCCAAATCAGATAGTCAGCATCTAATCACTCGCTGTGACAAATGCCGCAAGCATTATCACCTTCATTGTCTCGATCCACCGCTTTCCCGAATGCCAAAACGTTCCCGTTTGTGTGGATGGTCAGTAAAAACAAATCTGCTTCATTTTCCCCACATATTATTGCTTTGAATCAGCAATTAATAAAGTTTTGTTTCGCGTATTGTGTAGGATGTGTTCTGATTGCTGTGAAACTCCTTCTGAAGCGGAGGGTCATGTGGATACTGAAGCACCCAGAACCCTTAGAGGAAGAACAAAAATTCACAAGCCGAGGAAATATAGGGGCTCAGACGAGTCTGAAGACGAGAAATCAACTCCAGAAGGTGACAATTCTAAAGCTGGGTCCAAAAAATCTCCAAAATCAAAGAGTTTTAGTTCCCCTGAGGTATAAATATGGATTTAATTTGTCAAAATTCTGAGAATATATTGATATATGTGAAAACGAAAAGGTTAAACTAATTGGTGATGATTATTTAAACTTTCTAGTCTAAGACACCTGGTGATCTTGTTCCGCCTTCCAATGCTTCCACAACTATCCATAGTAGTACTACTATGAAAAGGCGAAGACGCAGTGGCAGTGCCAATTTATCAGCGGTAACTCCCAAGAAAGAGTGGATAGATCCCGGTCCAATCCCTGGGGTAACTATTGACGGATCAATCATATCCACAACTAGCCATAATAGTACTCCTACGGAGAGAAGAAGACGCAGTGGCAGTGTCAATTCATCAGCAGTAACTCCTTGGAAAGACCCCGGCCCAATCCCTGGGGTAACTATTGACGGACCAATCTCTTCAATTAACCATAATACTACTCCTATGGAAAGGAGAAGACGTAGTGGTAGTGCCAATTCATCAGCAGTAAGTCCCACGAAAGAGTGGAAGGACCCCAGTCCAATCCCTGACGGATCAATCTTCAATATTCCTCATAATATGGGATCATCAATGGCTTCTCCATCGGATGTTAATTCGGGACTGGGCAATACAGCCACAATACAACCACCCAGTGAACCAAAATCTCCTAAGAAGAAGAAAGGTGTTGCGTCTCCGAAAATTGTGAAAACTAAACGAACAAAAGTCAACAGCAAAGAGCTAACTGTGACTGATGTAACTAGTAAGGTTGCAGTCGTTTCTCCAGCCAAACGAAAGTCTTCAGATGGACCATTGACGACGTTTAAAGTGAATGGAATTCATGAAAATACCTTGCTAGGCCCTGAAAATGATAAATCAGTGTCGCCAAAAGCCAAGCGAGCCAAAAAGAGGAAAACTGAAGCCGTTGTGATTATAAGTGATCAAATAAAAAATGACGTGATTTCCAACAATACAAGCTCACATATTCAAGATGCAAAGATTGTCAAACAGAAAAAGCCTAGGAAGAAGAAGGAAAGAGTATCTATTTCTGAAGTAAGTGGTAGCAGTAGTAGCAGTCCTACAAAAGATGGAATCCAGAATGAAGACATCGTCAAAGTTGAAAAAACGAAAAAACCAAGGAAGAAAAAAGAAAAGGCAAACATAAGTAATTCCGATACATCAGACAACGCTGTAGCGGATAAAAACGATAGAAAAGCTAACAAGAAGCCTGTGAAACCAAGAAGCTCATTAAATCCTTCTGGCTTAGCAATTAATGCGGCCCGTGAAGAGACAAACGTTGTACATCTAGGTATGGGAAAGGTTACTAGTCAACTCTTTGATGGTAAAACAAAAAATCCTCAGAACGGAGCGGTAAAAATGTCAAAAAAGCGAAAAAGCAGTCAGGGTCTACCAGCGACTAATTCTCAAAGTTCTACACTCTCTGTGGCAGCCCCTCCTGATGAAAAAGAGAAGGAAAAATCGGTTCCACCTAAGAAGCGTAAGCGTGTTTCTTCAAGCGCTCAATCACATGGACACTCCAATAGTGTTGATAGTATTATCAAAGCTGTTTCAAGTGGTGAGTTCTCTGACAAAACACTCCAAAATGGTGATTGTGAGTCAAAGCCTGCGGAAATGTCAACTTTAATGCAAGGGGTAACGTTGTCCAATCTTCAATATTATTTTAAAACGCCTTATTTGTTAATGTACTATATATACTGATTGCAATGTTTTGTTGTGATAGGTTTCACCCTTAAATAGGCAGCTAGCGCCCGAACAAAACATAATGCAGGGCAAGCAAATGTCTTCGGGATTCAATGCTGGAGAAATGGTAACTGTAGACGCTAGTTTTCTGATTGATGGAGCCACATCCGGCCCGTCCAGCTACGGTGGACACTCTTCCGTGTCAACCTTCTACCCATCATCTAATCATAATAATTCCACGGGAGCACATCAAGACGACAGTATGAATCTAGCATCAGAAGGCTCGTCTACATCAGGCAACAGTGAAAATGTGATACGCCTACAATACATCGACGGGCCTAGTGTTACAATATCTGACTCTGCAGCAATGCCACCCCCAGCCCCTGTATCTGGCAGCTCAAATGGCGTTTGTACCAACTGTACAAAAAGTGATAGTAAAAATCAACTCGTTACGTAAGCCCATGTTAATATATTTGATCATTATGCGAAATATTTTTATTTTACTTTGGAAAGGAAACTAATTAATTTCGTGTAATTTTGTATTCTAGGTGTGACAGATGCCAGCTTGAGTTTCACTATATGTGTCTCGAACCCCCAAAGAAGACCTCCCCGCGAAAGAAAGGGCAGCCTTGGTTTTGCAGCGCTTGTGATGATGGCGATATTCAGGTATGTACAAGCAAAAGCTTACTTTGTATCTAAATCTAATGTTATTAATTTAAAGATCCAAAACTTGTATGAAAATGGGATTATTTTTTAATTTTCAGCTTCAAGAGAATGGTGTACTTCCTTAATTGGGTTGAGCTCGACTGTTCTGAAAGTTTTGTATTTTGTAACGAAGTGGAGTTG
This sequence comes from Willowsia nigromaculata, assembly GCA_034700605.1. NCBI lineage: Eukaryota > Metazoa > Arthropoda > Collembola > Entomobryomorpha > Entomobryidae > Willowsia > Willowsia nigromaculata. The sequence goes on from JAQIXX010000875.1 coordinate 41,533, forward strand.
TCTCGTAAAAATGAATTTAATTTGTTTTTTAGATCATATACATATATTTTGTTTCCTCGTTAAAACAGCCTCTTTATCTGGTGTTATGAATTTCATACGAAATAATTTTAGCAAAAATGTTCTTACTCCTTTCTTTATACATTCTGTAACAATTGAATTTTAGTCAACGTTTGTTAATGGTCATGTGATAATAGTACAGATAACTCCTATATTCAATACATTGAATATTTTAACTTTAAATAAGAAAAAATACAGAATGTCTGTGTACGTGTACATATGACCAACTTGCAAATAAATATGTAGTTACTAGATAATTTTGAACAAATAAAGTTTAGATCTTATTACACTACCTTTTGTATAAATGAGTGAATATATTTTCATTTCATGTTAACTATTGGCTCGATTGGATTGCAAAATGTGTTTATGGGTTATATAAATCAAACAAGTGATTGGTTAGTGAGCACTGTAGCACCCTAGATTAGCTTAGAAAATCAAACGGTTCTCCTAACATATGTATGCATAATAAATATGTATTTAAAACATAGACACGTATTTTGAATGATGAGGGAAATTTTGATAAACTATTTCATAATATAGATTTTCATTCATTGGAAATACATTATAACGGTAGTTTGTTTGAGTGAGCCCTTAAATGTTGTAATTCTTGATCTTGATGCATGATGTTTTACAGGGATTTACAGCATTTATCGCCATTGCTGCAATACATGTATTCCAAAGAGCTGCGAGACGAGCATATTGAAGAATGAAAGTACACGAGTCAACTGAGCCCCTGCAACATAGTAGTACATACATTGTTTTTGAAGCATCCCACATAAGATGGAGAAAACGAAGATGTAGGGCTCCCCTAAAAGAAAGAAATCCCCTCAGTGTCATTTGCGTCATATCATATTATTTTTCCCATCATATTTTACATTAGCCGGTGCATGGTGTGATGAAATAACAGCGCAACGTAAAAATAAAATCTCTGTAAGCATCACACGGACATGCAAACATGCAAGGAAGACTCGAAGATTGAAGGCAGGGCAGGTATTACGAAGGTATTATTCTTCACCGTGTGTGCATTTCAGCAAAAACTCAGAAAACACACAACTTTGTTCTTCTCCCCATTGAGCTTTCGAACGTCCGCGAGGATAATGTAATTTTGATATACGGAAACGGAATGAATGGGTAAACTTTAAAAAATATAAGCGAGAAAGCTTTGCCCGAATATTTCAGTTTTGAAAGAGGGTGGAAGTGCAAATGGTGGAAGGTTCGAATAAATATGATAATGATAAAATATCTAAAAGACATGTCGCTTGAATATTGAGGAGGATTGGGCTCAAAGGACTGTGTAAATTGTATTGTTCCTAAAAGTCAACGTGATGATATTGTGCCAGACTGCCAGTGTCCACATTTTGTAGTATAAACTTACGAACATTACATCCCTCGTCGCTCGTGTTTTGGTATTCATGAACTTATGTAACTGAAAATTCATTTGGATACGGCTGCGGCTTTTAGCTTCTCTAATGTGCATTCTATAACCTACCTCGACGTGATATGCACCTTGAGTTTCTACACAGACATGCAAACCAGAATGTCAAGTTCATGGATTTTTAAATGTTTTCCTTCTTACTTTCACAGAACATCGATAAACTCAAGGTTTGTTTTGCTACTTGGTTTTCTTAGGACGCCCCAACTCCTACAGTATTCTTTTATCATGACTTTTAGACCTCATGTTTTGTCGTTGCTTTAACACGATTGCTTGAACATGCATCCTACTACCAGGCTAGTTTCAAATGCAGAGAATATGTATAACCCATGAGAGTGAAAGCTGTAACTTGCAAATTGTCAACGATAGTATTTTTAGTACACCACACTCCTTATATTTGCTGATGTGTAGACTTTTAAATGACCTGAGTTATTTATTTACTAGTTTTTCGAGGGGCATTAAGATATATAGAAGATGATAATATGTGTCTTGTTTGCTAGAACACAAGCAAGTTGGAAAGAGATGACAATACGTAATCTATCTGGTGAAAGTAATTTGGGTAGATGCGTTTTCTCTAGTAGTAAATAGCAGCAGTAAATGAAGCGCCTACTCATTTGGTATAGGTAACAATGAAGACGTAGGAGTAAAAAGTTAGAATGTACATAATATTGCACAACACAGTGCACTATGGTTAGGTCACAAAATGCAGTTTAGTTATCTATCATCAAGATAAAGTTAGTTGTATGTTTGAGGCTTCCAGTCTGATTTAGTTTTAAGGGAAGTCAAGAAAAAGACAAGGGGATTTTCAACAACATTCGGATTGAGATGAGTTTCATTCAGTTTTACGGTGGTGGCCTAATGTACTCCGTGGGATTTCTCAAGGGAAGGGAAATAAAGGTCGCTCAACAAAGTTTCAAAAGGCAAATACATATAATATGTACAATGCCTGCTGTGTGTATAGAGATCTGAAATCGTATGAATTTATATGCAGTTCTTCACTTCAACAATATAGCAGTTCTCTATATGTGTTACGTTATGATGCGTGTGCAGTCATTTCGTGGAAGCAATATAATGATGCCGGTGGTGGTGTTGGTGTTGACGATGATGGAACAAAATGTTGCTTCGTGCAAGATCAACTTTTGAAGTGAAAGACAGGGATCAACATTATTACCTTGTTGGTACAGTGCGGTAAAATGAATGAAGACCATAAGAATGTGATGAGCTGGAGTGTTGACTGATGGAATGATGCATTATGCATTAATTAGACTAAGGGGATGATTTCATAAAATACTAACTTTCCTCACTACATTGGCTTGGCTAGAAAGTAAGTTTTGAATAGAGAATGCCAAGAGTGGTTTAAAAGTTGATGTTCTCACTTGTCACTACTGTCTAATATCTTTCGCCCTGTGATTCATGCTAGACAAGTAAAATGTGATGCACATGCAGGTCAAATAAATTCCCTACGGAAAAAAGTTTCTTGCCCGCTAAACTAAAAAGAATTCCACCTCGTATAGTTTATCTTCCCGCTAATCGTCATTTTTTAGGTGGAAAGAATCC
>JAQIXX010000876.1:0-44574 GCA_034700605.1 Willowsia nigromaculata
AGTAAAAGAAATTAACCAGCATCCATTTTTTCTACAGTTTCTCGGAGGAGTTTCGGGTACGTGACGAACTTATGGGGTTGGCGATAGGATCGGGCGGGAGCAACATTCAACAGGCTCGTAGAGTAGAAGGCGTTACCAACATAGAGCTAGAGGAACAAACGTGCACGTTTCGTATATATGGAGAAGTATGTATCACAATGTTAATGTTGGTATGCTGTTGTTTTAAATTATTACCACATCAAGTGTGTTTTAATTGTCAATGTATCTTTTTCAGACGGAAGAAGCTGTTAAAAAAGCAAGAAGTTTACTAGAGTACAATGAAGAATCCATTCAAGTGCCGATATCACTTGTTGGAAAAGTCATTGGACGTAATGGTTGTATAATTCAAGAAATAGTCGATAAGAGTGGTGTTGTCAGAGTTAAAATTGAAGGCGAAAATGAACCAAATCCCTCTATTCCACGTGAGGATGGGTCAATTCCGTTTGTATTTGTTGGAACCGTTGAAAGCATCGCTAACGCAAAGACTATTCTTGAATACCATCTTAACCATTTACGGGTAAGAATAAAATTTTATTATAAGAAGTCAGAAGCGGTTTTTTAAAATTATACCATGATTATCAATGAGTAGTGGCCTGAAAGAAATTTTTTTTGAGGAAATATACTTGATGAGTAATGGAAGAAACTTGATTCGGAATTGTTTCTCAACTGATTATAAAATTGAAATATTTCATTCATAAAAATCATATATCTACCATTTATAGCAGAGAGAGATTAATTCGCAGCCTCGTCCGCGGGAGCCAATTCATAGTAGTGTGGAAAAGGATTTTAGGAACTACTTTGCATTACCATTCGCCTTAAATATATAAGTGTGTATATTATGCAGCATAGTCAACATCTTTTTGCAATCAATAGAAGTATGTATACAGTGTGTAAATTGAAAGGTTTACTTTTCCATATAATATTTGTAAATCCTGATGATGAGAACTGTCGGAGAAATCTTTCCTCGGGGCTATATGTTACATGCTACATTTGTGAGATTCATACTTCAAACACCAAACCAAGCCTTTAGCTTTTGAAATATCGTGTCTACATACGAGTTTACTGTAAGATTAATTGAAATAAACGTTGTATTTGTTGTAAGATGTTTTATTATTTTCTCATGCCATAAATAACTTTGAGACTTTCTGAGACTCTGTGTATCTCGCATTGCCCCACGGTTTCTACTTCTTGTTTTCTTTCCCCTTTCTTTAACTGCATTTGAGTGAGATACTCACTTCATTTAAGATTTTATTCAACCCAAAATTCACGTAATTTTCACCATTTGCTCTCGCTATATTTTAGCATTTTGCTGAGCAGTGGGACTGGAAAGTACACGTGTTCATATTGCCCCACAACGCAACGTTCTAAAACTATAACTCATACAACAAGCATCGAACCTACCTGCAGAATCTTCCAGACCCGGAGAATACCCAAATCTTTATAATGTGTGCATGATATATTTGATGCAAGTAATACTATAATTTGACATACTATAACTAAGTAAGTGACTAGTACAACTTTTCGGAAGTGCAGTGTCCAGGAAGAAAAGTTTTTTAGAACGAACCATCACAGAATTCCTATGTTATAGTGCCGTGTGCCGTCATCGCATCATATACTGTTTATGTAGCGGTAGGTGGTGCAGAAGTGACAGTAACATTCAATGAGCTTTGCCTTTCATAAAAACCAGCAGATAGACCGATAGATAAACATATGATTCAATACATGAGTTTGCGTGTTGGGCATTGTGCAGTGCATGTAATGTGAATGCGAAATCACCAATTATCTTTTCTGCTGTCTGTACAAACTGTTTAAGCATTTCAGTACAATCAACCAAAAAATGTATAAATCATAAGTTGTAAGTTCATTTTGTTGAAGAGACAGGGAAAAAGTTTCTGCGTGTTGGTTATTTATGGCAGAATGGTGAAAGAAGTTTTACCGTTTTGCCAATTTAAAAAACGCATATATACGTTAATGTAAAAGTATAGAAACAACGTACGTCTTCAATTGTTCGGTTGAGAATTGTTGTTTTAAAGTACCAAGCTGTCAACCTCAACGTAAATACCGACAGTCCGACTGTATCCAAAAATATGACGATTCACAATTTGTACATTTTTGATAGAAACGGAACACTTATCTACTATGGAGAATGGAACAGAAAAAAAGCTTCAACAATGAGTAAAGAGGAGGTAAGTTAAGTTCATTAATACTCACCATGTCGCATGTAAGAATGAAGTAAGGTGAAAAGATTGATTGAGTTGGTCATTACGAATGATAAGTAAAACCCTTTTTTATTTTCTATTTAATTTCAGGAAGGGAAACTTGTATATGGAATGCTGTTTTCGTTACGATCTTTCTTGGAAAAAATCACGCCTCTAGACTTAAAGGATAACTCATTTTGTTACAGGACATCAAAATACAAGATGAACTATTGGGAATCACCCACGGGAGTAAAATTTGTGATGAACACGGACTTGAGTTCGCCAAATGTCAAGGAATTGCTGCGAGTAATTTACCAACTGGTTAGCTACTTGCAAATTAAGAGTTTTAATTAAATTAGTAATGAATTATGCATGAACGAAAAAAATCTTGATGTGCTCTTTTATTGGTTTATTTCAGGTTTACGTTGAATTTGTCATTAAAAATCCAGTTTGTCCGATGGGCGAGTACATTCACAGTGAATTATTTGCTCAGAAATTAGATGAGTTGGTCAAATCGTCTTTAATTTATACATCGAAAACGTCTTAAGAGTTGTTATTTTTATACTTTTCAAATGATGCTGTTGAACATTAAAAACTTATGCAAAAAATAATTTTTAAGTAATGTGTGAATGATTGGAGTATGGAATATGGATGACATTCTCTTCGTGAATTGGAATACGACGATGTGTGTGTGGCCAACCGCTACAGGCATTATGGTTGAAACGGCTTGATCCGGATCCGGATAGTGATCATTCAAGTGAACATCAAAACATCATGAGATTCATAAATTGCAATTTCGTTTAATCCAACTTTTCCAGTGTTTTATTGCGAAACCAAACAGGAATGATATTTATTTAGATATTAGCATTCACTTATAATTTTTATTATTATTATTAAAGATTCGAAATCTCAATATGTGTCCTTTAACTTACAAACAACATTCAGTCTATAAACTTCTGATGCGTTGCATTGCCTATATTGCTGCAGTTATTTGTATTAAAATGAATTTAGTTTTTTTTTGCGCTATCGTTTGTACCTTTGTACCGCACACTGATTTTTTATTGTTCGAGAAAAGCAAAGCTTACAAGAAGGCTGTGAGTAGTATAAATATTATTTCTGACAAAGGCAATACGCGTTGCCTAATCCTTTGCATACGGCGTTTGTTTTAAAACCTAGGAATATCATATATAATATATAGCGCTATTGCCATATTATGTGTGGTAAAACTGTTGAATAAGTCAACTACGTCTAAAGATCTACAGTCCTCTAAAACATGACGGAAAAGCTTATAAATAGGTAATATATAAGCAGTATAAGGTACATTGGACTTCTCTCTCTGAGGTAATCTCTCACCATTTAATCTTAATATTTTTATGGGCTAAGCATTTAATTTTTTATGCTGTCAATCGCTATATACGTATAGTGGTTACTTGACCAACATCATATACGTAGTTCTGGTTAGTTATCAATCTTTGACTGATAAACTACATCATTAGGCCGTTAAAGCTCTTCTGCTTTATGCTATTATTTTTCGGAATGATTTTCGAGGAATCTCTTCGTAGATTCTGGCTACTGCCTTGCAGGAAAATGGATTAAAAAATATATAATCGACTAGTTAAAAAAGTATAAAAGACAAAAACAAATGAACTGGTTGTAGTTCTACTGATCTAACGGGTTGACCTGATTGCATCCAGCCAAGAAAAAATAACAGAAAACTACAAATTACTTTTTGTTGTTCAAACAAGAACAAGACCACAATGACCTCAGCATGCAGAGCTAATTTGCTTCAAACTTAGCCCACAATGATAACAGAGAAAAATTGCCCATCAGAAAAGGAAGGATCCTTTTAACACAGATGACAGATTGATAATCTTTCTAAATTGACTAAAAATTATGAATTACTTAAGCTAAAGCAGACGCTGGAAGAGAACTGTGTTTTGGTTTAACTTTAGTAAAGAAGACTTTTATATTGCCAGCAAAATCTGCACTGACTAGAACATAACCGGCAGGACAAGCTGACGCATGCTTATTTGATTGCGAGTTGGGCTTGGTCAACGAAGGTGATTTAACTATTCCAGCTCGTTGATGCCTCTCTGTCTCTGCTTCTTTTTCCTTCGCCTCTATTTGCCTTACAATAATATCTGGATCTGGAGCGAACACGGCACATGTCACGACAACATTGTGAGCTGGAAGAAAAATGAATATAATCAATGTTGGTCATGTCAATAGTTTTTTAAAAGTACGAGTACCATCGACAAGTATACCTTTAATGCCTTCCCAATATCCATTGCGATCTCGCCTGGCCGATGAAAATTTGGAGTAGTCATGATATGTTTTCCAGATATAAACAAACTGATTTTCACTCCCACTAACCACAAACTTTCCGTCATGACTGAAGGTCCCTTTAATCTGACTGGAAGTATTGACGTAGCCCTTATATTTACAAGTCAGTCCCAAATCCCTTAGATCATACAATCTAATCCTGGAGTCATTGGAAGTCACAAGGATTTTGTCTTCACCAGGCATGGGCTCTATTCCTGTTATTTTGCGGCCCGTTAATCTCTTTTTTCCTTTGTGCACAATAATTTGCGTGTGATATTTGAGTTGCTCCGTGTGGTAGAACATGCATCTCCCATCATACGTCCCAACAACAGCAAATTTACCATTCTGACAAAAGTTTGCGGCAGTGATCAGCTTATTAGGACCTGTAACCTCATTCCATAAAGCAACTTTTTTATCCGGAATGTTCCACAACCTTAGTTTTCCATCTAACGATCCACTAAGAAAATATCTATCATCCTATAAAAACGAAAAATACCAGAAAATCATGTACATAGTTGTCAAAATACTTACTTGCTACATGTTACTTTGTCAAAAGCATAATATGCAAAAATTACAAACTTACACGAGGGTGAAATGCTATCGCCGTAACAAAGTCAATGTGCTGAAAGCAACAAAGACATTCTCTTCGTGATATATGCCACAAACGTACAGTCCTGTCCATACTTGAGGAGAGCAAAAAGAAACTTTTCGACCACGCAATGTCCAGAAGGTCAGCAGTATGTCCAGAGTAGACACAAAGGGGTCGTGGAACAAATGGAGCCCTAGGGTCACTATTCTCACTAAAAAAGGCATTTCAAAACCATATTTAGCTTTGCAAAACTATAAGAACCACTGCGTTTTGATATATTATTTGTGAATATATGTAAGTACTGCAGTATAACTACCTTGCTTGCATCATTTCTTCTACAGAATGATGTGAATGCTGTGAAACAATAGATTCTTGGCTTGGCGTAGGCGACACCTTGTCCGAAGTATTTTTGGACCTCATATCTTGAAAATAGGAAAGATGATCCTTCAATACCCAAATCCGAATCGCTCTATCTTGCCCAGACGTAGCAAGCAATCTCCCACAGTTTGAAAACTTCATACACCAAACTGGCCCCGAATGATCACCAGACAAGTCCTGAACTAGTTGCAAATGATCGAATTCGTAGGGTCCTTTATGACTATGGGATGCCTTCATTTTTACCAAAGGTTCTTGCCCACCACTCAGCGTAACCCCTTCATTTGTGCTTATGTCAACGTCTTCTTTCTTGTGAGTCCTATGTGCTAAGGATTTTGCCTTATCTACTGTTTTCTTCACTGTTGTGCCAAGGAATTTTTTAACTTGAGCAGTCTTTTTTCGCACACTCGACTGATCCCCATCCTCTTGAGAAGCAGCAGAAGACTTTTTCGAATCCATTGACTCTTCGTCAGAATCTCTTTCCTTATTGTCTCGCTCGCTAACGTATTCTGATGTTAATCTCATTATGTGAAGTGATAAAGGATTAATACACCTTGGAATTCGTTCTTCAGCCGAAGAAAGTGGAATGCGCTCTCCTGTATCCAAGTTGAGCACCTAATCAGAATATTTTTCAATTATTATCATCATATTTCTGAACTGCATTTAGTTAACAGTAGCAAGTGCATTTTATTACTATTTTTGCAAATAAATAATCACATGAATTGAAATAAGCTTCATTCAACAACAATTTTTTTCTTGTAGTTGCAGCATATCATGTTTTTCTTCAAAAATACCGATATAAGCAATAAAAGCGACTACCAGTTTTAAGTCTATTGCAAATTTTTCTGGTTTCCGGAGAAAGAAGCGTGTGTCGTAGCAAATAATAAAGAAGTTATTAGAAGTTTATTAGTCTCTACTAGCTGTGCATATGTGTATTATACCTAACCATTAGGAATGAGCAACATTAAAGCATATTGTATTGTAATATATTCGAATACCAACCGGATGCAAATCCAAAGACTTGGGCCGCTTGTAAGTAAAAGCACGAAAAGAGTTGTAAGAATAAAAGATGCTTAAAATCAAATGTTTCTACAAACTACACACAATCCACACAATCACCCAATAATAAGTTATTATAGTCCAAAATACTTTGCAACCCTAAATATTAAATGATCGTCGACTGAAGAATCAAATAACATACATACGTTCAAGTATATGTACATCGAAACATTATTTTGTATTATTATTGAATTATTGTATCAGTGATTTAAAAAATCTGTTAGGCAATTTGACCAACCTGGACTTGCTCCAAAATCTCAAGGTCAGATAATAATTTCCCTGAATCCGTTCTCGTTCTAAGGCTCATATTCAGTTGGCACTCTGCATCTCTTCTTTCCTCTAATGCAGCTATTGCAGAAATAATTGTTGAAAGCTGCTGGTTTCCTGGATCTCTCCCATTGGATCCTGCGTTGGAATTTGATGTCGCTACTGGAGAGGGTACGTTCAAAGGATTATTGTTTTCAGGTGGCTGGGATGCTATTGATGTGTTGTTTAATGTAGAAGAATTGGAATTTGATCTAGAAGAGGAGGTCTTATCTCGTTGTCCCCCAGAACCAGTCCCTGATGGGTCAAATGCTGCAATTACATCTTTAGGAAGTGACTCAGTGCGTCGGAGGACTTTGGGACCTGTGCTCTTTGCTCTTGTCTTTTCTTCGTCTTGTGCTTTGACAATCCAAAACTTCTGACTTGAACTTTCCAATTGCTTATCCATTTCCCTACACATTGATCTAATGGACACTGTGGGACTTGGTGGTGTCTGTGACGAAAATGACACTACACTAGATGTATCGTCTAAACTTTCCCGTAGTCTCGTGTTTTGTCTAGATAAAAACGGTGGATGGTCTGGAACATTTTCTCTACTTCGGACGTCCTCTGCTGAGCCCATCTCCTCAAGCTTCGAATTTGTCGACGATGGACCAAATCCCTTACGTTTTCTTCGTGGCGGTGCAACTGGAGCTTTCATTTGCGGTGTGTCCGTTGTATCCGCCGTTCCCGCCTTGTCCTTACAACTGGTTACGACATCAGGCTCTGGATTAAACGATCCGCTACATCTGACATTACTATTAGTTATATCTCCTGTAGAAGATGTAGAATTCGAACAAGAAGGCACTGCATCAGTCACAACTTCAGAAATTTTATGCAAGGGAGTCATTTGTTGCGCATTTGATGACTGTACTTGAGAAGTACTGCTAGTCATCACTGCTGTGTTTCCCGTTTGAGCGACATTACCAAACGGGTTGGGATTTTCTTGAGCGACCAGTTGTTGCACCGTGGACACAATGGTATTATTAGACGGTAGGTTGGAAGACGTCGTGCCAGCTAAACGGCCCAATCGGCCAACAGATACCCCGGACTGTAGGCTTAAGGTGTCATGGTCAACAACCTTGAAGGGATGGGATGTCCTTCCAGAAATTGCCCCATAAAGACCTTCAACACTGGAAGTTTGGCTATCAGACTGCGAATTTTCGTCGGCAGGGGGCTCCTCAACTTCATCAGTATTTAGCCTACGCCGCATTTCCTCCATTCGCTTTCTCCTTCTTTCATCCTCTTCTAGCTCTTCAATCTGACTCTACATAATAATAATGTTGTTCAACCAAATGATTACTGTTAACTGCGAAGATTCAAATACTTTGATACTAGTGTGATTAATAATTAATATTGGATTTCCACTTACCTTTGACAAAGACGATAACGATGCCTTGCTCACATCATTTGATGAGGTATTTACGTAGCTCAGAGATGTTCCCGGAGAAAAATACGCATCTGACGCACAACTGTCCACTTCTGCTGGAGTTAATTTAGATAAATCAGGTCTCTCGTCTTGCTTTTCAAGAACTTTCCGTGAGAATCGAAGTAAAGTTCCAGTGTTGGGTTCTTCGGCATCGTAAAACTCATCAGAGGAGTCATCACTCACCTCCTCACTGCTTTCTGAACTAGTTGAAGCAGACATATCTGAATCCAAGCACTAGTTGGCTTTGGCTTCCTTCAGTAGTTGCTCGAAAAGACTTGAGTGCACACAAACACTTCCATTTAGCTTTTTTACTTATCTGAACTAGAACTGGACACGTGGTACGCAACTGAACAGCAATTTATTCATCATAGGACTGCAAAGAAAGTAAGAAATGCCAGAGATTATGGAAATGCCAGTACTGCATAATTTTACGGAAATCACCAATCTTTATTTTATTAAATATTATCCAGCCTGAATCAACGCAAGAGCAACACTACGTGTCGAATAATAGATAACTAACCTGATAAAACTGATTTCATGGGAGCAAAGGTCAAAAACTTTCTTCAGTTGTAAGGCATGCCGTGCTATCTGTAGTTATTCTTTTATCATTTATGGCTAAAAAAAAGAATAGCCAATAGGTTACTGCCTGATTAATACACTTTGATAACTTTACTGGCACTTAATGTAAAACCCAAATTTTTAGCTTTGAAACTGAGTGTATGAAATGAAACTGAAGATGCACGGCTTGTCGGTTGCAAGCAAATTAGTAAGTATAATGTGTTATATATGTTGTAGTAATGTACTTCGTAATTTTGAGTGATTAACTGAATTTTATTTTATCTTTACTCTTTATGCCTATATGTACAAGTGTGTGATGTGAAGTGACGATGCGAATGCATGGGGTATGGCAATAGGTGCACTGATTGAACATATGGGCAGTGATGATGATGCAAATGTTTACGTTTACCCTTCTGCATACACACAATGCTCGCCTGTGTTAATCGTATCGTATGTGCGATACCGTATTTTTACTAAAAAGCACAGACTAGTATGTACAGTATTTACAAATATCCAACAAGATGAGTTCACTATTACCTATCTCACTTTGCCCCGCAGCTGTCCAACCAACTGCCTTTGTTTTTTACAAGGCGATAAAGTGTGAGCTGTCGTGAGCTTTTTAGCTATGATTCTGTCCATGTATTATTTATAATATGCATACTAGATTGAAAATAAAACTGGCGAATGAATAATAATTGTTAACTCAATTTACTTTCACATACGCATATATTATGGCATACCTAAATATGAAAAACTGAAGAACAATCATGAGAAATTTTGCGCAGAGATGAAATATACATGAGATTCATACAGTTACGGGTATGAAAGCTATTAAACTGATTCATCCCCTACTCAGGACTAGGATTAGATAGATGCGCATACACATCACACATGGCAGAACGCTGGATTGGATGTGGTCATTGTTCATCGTGGTAAAAAAATGTTACAAGTTTTCAACGGATAATAATGTTTCCGAGTTTTCCTAATTATGTTCAGACTGCTCATGATTCCTTAATATCTATCCTAACCATGTAATGTAACACATTGGAAGACACGAACTACATTCGTCTATTCATTATCGTTGGCATACTCCAATTTTCCATGAAGCAACATCTCGCTGATGATGAGGGTGAGGAGTCAAGTCAGCAACTTCTGATAATTGGCAAGGCAAATAGTGGAGTTTTTCCGAGGGATTCTCTTCTCACATCAACACTAATTCAACTGTGATGCAGACACTGGGATTTGGAAGCATATCTTTTAAATAGACTACTAATAGCTCTAAACCACAAGAAAAATTCTATTTTACGTACATGATCAGTCTATTCATTATCTACACCTCTATGATTTTATGGAATAGCATTGCGAAGATCGCAAATCTCATGCATCTCATCAAATTCGGCTTAACTGATGATGGCAGCGAAGCATACATAATACATACTATATTTATACGGTGCTGTATGGTAGTACTATTTATTATTCGAGATTAGAGATAGAAAACGAAAGAACCTATTCTAGGACACAGACATCGAGACGAAGGATATGATTTCCCTTTTTTGCAATTTACGATGAAACATATAATTATTTTGCTGCGCTGCAGTACTAACAACTTTGCATGGAGAAGACATCCGCCTGATAACTCGGAGTTTAAATAGATGAAATATTCAATGGAAGGAAAACATGAAGTAGAATTTTTGGAGTAGGACACGTTTTCGAAAAACGTAATTTGGAACTCCGATGTCATATTCGCCCATGAAAGTTAATTTGGTATTTGCTACCTGATTGATTACCCAGTTTTTGTATGTAATAGTTACACAACACCAAAACTGTGAACAAAGGAATCAATGACCTAAAACGTGACCGTGAAACATTACACTTTTTATGCCAAGTCAGGGATCTTATTTAATACATAACGGGTCAGGTACAGAGGTGTTTGATCTATCATAACATTACAATTTTTTATCCGAACGCTAGTGGACGTGGAAGGATATCCAATTAAAGGTACGGTTTCTATTATTTATTATCATTAATCATTACATTACAAACGTACAAACTGTCATTACAATGATTGTTAGATTGCACGAGCAACGGTGATTTGTAAGTACTACACTGAAGCGATTGTTAAACGTGAAAGCATGCAGCATTGTAATGAATACAGTGTGTGTTTATGAATTCGTTGTTTTATGCAGAAGAAAACGATTTGTAAAACCTAACTTCATGCTAATTACTAACACTAAAATTAAATGAGTGAAAAGTAAGGTTTTAGATTAAATCTTTAAAGGACTGTAGATGATCTGATATTGCATCTTGTGAATCAATTATGGAAAATATTTATGAGATTGCAAAGTGATCATGAACACACTACTACTGTGCATAAAATGGCCGAGTAATAGTACAATTGTAATAGCTTTAATTTGGTGCTCTATAAGAGTTCTCTTATGCAGCCCCTCTTATATTCTACCTGATTATTAATTGGGCGTTTTGTGAAAAATCAGATTCTACCATCATATTCTCATTTAGCAAATGTGCGAGAAACTGAAGATCTAAACTGGCCAAAGCAGAATGATAGAAGGAATTATTATTATCTACACATAATCTTATATGCTGTAAATCTGTACAGAAAGTCATAGTTCTTCTTCCTCTTATACATATGCGTAATAGCATCTCCAAAGGCATTAAAATCAAATATTAGGTGAACTTATGGTGTTTATAAACTTGTGAAGTCGTTGTTGTAATGGTTGAAATAAGTAGCATAATATGTAGATGTCTTGTAGATGTACTATGTTGTGTGGGCTCATGCCTAATTTTTTGTTTTGCATTTTGACCTCGTAAAGATTATTTCATTTTATCATGGAGTCATAGTCATTTTCTTCCATTTTTTAAATCATTAAGAAACTTGCTGATTTGATAGAGTCAGGGAAATAGTAGTGCGAAAGACATGCGTTTAATTGTGCGTTTCTCTTCCTTTGCACTTTGGTTACCTAATGAATAATGAATACATAGGTAGGTACGTAAGAAATGCAATGCACCAGACCCAAAGATGTAATATTATGTAATGTCTTCGTATGATCTCACTGAAAAGCTCTCAAGAGATTGATATTGAATGAAAGATCACCAGCCAACTCGCCAACATCAGGCAGTCCATGTATGGAAAGTGGCACAAGGCAAAAAATGGGAAAGAAAGGGAAACATCCTACACATATTTTGTAAAGAGGAAACCTCGCCCACACCATGTCAATATGTATGGGTTAAAGTTCTTTAGATTTCTATATATCACATTGTTATTATGAAGATCTAAATTAATAGGTGCCTCATTGAAACAGAATCAGTGTTTCGCCATTGTTGTACAAACTTTTCCCATTTTGCACAATGCTTAAAAACTTCAGAAATTGTCATAAAATCAAGTGTTCAGATTGTATTATTGATGTGCCTTGATATTTAACTAAAGTACTGAATCCACAATTAGAAAACGGAACGTTTATTTGATTTTTGCGAGAAATTTTTTATGTCTGATTTAACTTTTATATCTGCCATTAAAGTGTGCTTGTAATTTGATCTGGTGGATAGTGGATCCGATCGGATAGTATAATTTCGTGTGAACAATTATGCCTGGGTAAGTAAGATTAATATTGCCTTCATTTTCAATTTACAATTGGCATCAAATATAAATGCAAGAATGTATAGAATAGGATCTATATAGTTCTCCTAATACCACAATCATTTGCCTACATTTCATCTTTAAGGAGAGTGCTAGAATAAAATCTCAGCTACTGACATAAAATTACTGACAACACAGCTCAATAGTCGTTTATTGATTAGAGTCAAGGCAGAAACAATGGAGAATTTAATTTTAGCTGTGAGCTATTAGCCTGTGATATGTTCCAATCGATATAATCAATCACATAATAACATTTGACACACTAGACTAGAGAAGGGTGTTATTATTATATTATCAATGCACTCGGAAATCGGATGTCTATGCACTGATATACAATAGTTTTTCCGTTTTGTCATCTTGTCTTGGTTGAATAAAAGAGGTGATGACGATACTTCCTTATTCCTTAATATTATTATATTCATTACAAGTTTACCTACCAGACTATCAATGTAACAAATTTTTTTTTTTTATTGAAAGCAATAAATGGGAAGGGCAAGTTTCAGTTTGGTTGACCCTTTTAATATTTAACCAGCTCAAACCCTATTGCTACCTTGCCATAGAATATATTATATGTAACTATTTTAAGGGAAATTTTAAACTTGTTCCTGTGTGCACTTGGGCTAATTTAATTAGCAGAAATCCAACTCATGTCGAGCACGAATTGAATACAGCTACTAAATCGAGTTTCTTGCTATGTTGGGTGTTGGGTTTCATCCCTTTGGACTGACTGTGTAATAATGAGTAGACTACCAATTTTATTATGAGTGTTTTATTTTAATTTCTACGTACAGATATAATAACATACATTTCAGATATCATTTTCATTGTACTCAACTCAGGAGACAGCTAAAGTTAACTTATACTTGCGGTTTTGTCGCATCTTGCACAGAAATAAGCATTCTTGGAATATATTATCAGCATTTACATGGAGCGTGTTTCATCTATTTTCCGTTTTAACCTCAGTTAGCTCGTGTTTCTTTGTGATGAATAGTTGTTTTATGCTGTGAAGACCCCCTTCTTATAATTATTCATGCAGTTATAATTGTTTTTCTATCCTACATTCTACTGTTCCGTCCCAATTTCCAAATCGTAATATGTTACTAATTACTGGAATTGTGGAATGAGATAATGCCACCGCAGCAACCAACCAACCATTAGCATCTACAGTTTTGATAGTCCCAATTCCAAAACGAAAACACAGTTCTATTCATCTTCATTACAAAATCAACATATTATGCAGATAATTGAGTTCATAAGTATTAAAATGCATCTTTATTGTCTTTTTTATTGTTTGTATCAAACAAACGCGTCGGAAAAAATTAATGTGTTACACTAATTGAAAGGCGCATGGCGCAGAAAAACAAGATAATGTATGCGTGTGTAGCATTTCAAAATCGCAATAATGACGAAAATTTTATTCACATTCAACAAAATGAATGCAAAATTATTGTGAAACATGACTGATCTGAATTCACGGGTATAATCCAATAAACTATGACTGAATTAAAAATTATTCTCTCAAAAAGTTTTAAGCTGAAAATATCAACATATTTTATAACATTTTCATGTACTCACATTTTTATAAAAGGTTTCATTATTGTGGAATTTTGCGATGAGAAGATCAAGGATATAGATTGTCATTGTCAGTCTTGACATAAAGGATTAAAAATATTTTGTCTACTTTCTGTCGCACGTTCGAGCATTCCGTCCATCCCACAAAGAAGTCAATAAAATACTTGATAAGATACTGTAATAGCTAGTTAGTATATACAATTATGAAGTTCAGGGTTTATTAAATGGATTCATGAATTTTATGTGTAGTAACAGTTTAGTGCATATGAATATTTGTGTGCAGGGGGTGATAATGCAATATCTGAGTACTGACAACGAAAACTTTAGAACTGATGCTGTCAGTGATGCGCTTAGCGATTATGGTTGGTATATTATGTGTATTGTTTCCTGTTTTATCAGTTTATTTAAGTGATAAACTACTATCATATGTAGTGCACACATAAGCTGTGACTAAATCGTGCCATAAGTGGTTAATAGTTCCATAAACATTTTTATGATGTTCTGTTCATTGAGGAAACATGCAAATAAATTCTAAAGGTTTAACTTGAACTGAACGGTTAAGTCTGTGCACTTGGTAGGCTGATTTTCTCTCATTTTACTTAGCATTTGAACCACGGAGCAAATATTACCAACCGTGTTGTGTAACGTAAACCTTTAAAATCATTTCTTTGCAAAATGCTTGTGATGGAGGTCCAGCAATCTATACAGAATTAAAACCACTTCCTAAGTGGATTTTATTAACCACAACTTGCTCTGCTAGTTTGTCAGTACATGTGAAAACACGGAGCCAATTTGTTTGAGCAAGTGCAATGCATGATGCATTTAGTTTTGTGTGAAAATTTAGACTTGAATGAATCATTTTGTTTAGTTATATTGCAAGAATTTTATACGTGAAATAATTAAAAAATACAGACAATTGTGTGATATTTGTAAATAAAAATTAAGTAATGGAGATTAAATCGCAGCAATTCCAACTCAATATTGTGGAAAGTAGTCTTTTTATTAGACGGCAAAGCAAGCCACGCATAATTACAAAGCATGATGAGGAATGGGAAAGGTAAATCATCCATATAAAACAATAAGAATGCAAAAATAGTGTGCCTAGTTTTCAGGATTCAATGAAACTGATATTCACTCATACTCACTCACCCGCAAATGGTTTTCCAGTGAAGCCAAAAATGCCTGACCATGACTAAATTAATATGATTCGTGTGGAGTATTACTTCACCCCAGTCCAGTCACTTTTTAGCAGCAGAGCACGGCATTATAAATAAGTGTTGCCGTTACTGTAAAAGTGTTTGCACTGTCTATACGTAGGTTTTTAAGGGCCATCTCATTTCTTTTTTTAACCTATGGCTCATCTTAATTTTTCTATTTTAGCATCAACCTGGCTCTGGGAACTATGTTTTGCTCCCGATGTGGGGAGGGCTTTGAACCCGAGGACAAAATAGTGAATTCCAATGGAGAACTCTGGCATCCTGATTGCTTTGTGTAAGTTTTCCAATTGGAAGAGATTGGCTAAAATAATATATAATTATAATTCTCCTGGAAGTTGGTAAATTTTTAACTGAAACGTATAATTTTTTATGTACATATCCAGTTGCGCCCAATGTTTTCGCCGTTTTCCCGACGGAACTTTCTATGAATTTGACGGGAGAAAGTACTGTGAGCATGATTTTCACGTGCTGTTTGCACCATGCTGTGCCAAGTGTGGGGAATTCATCATCGGACGTGTCATTAAGGCTATGAACGCTAACTGGCACCCTCGCTGCTTCAGATGCCAAATGTGTGAGAAGGAACTCGCCGATTTGGGGTTCATCAAAAATCAAGGGCGAAGTCTCTGTCATGACTGCAATGCTAAAGTGAAGGCAGCCGGCTTGGGAAAATACGTTTGCCACAAATGCCAGTGAGTTGTGTGGATTTTAATAACAGGCAGATGAAGTGCTTATTATATCAATGGCATTTGTTACATCAAATACTAACAGTGACTTTTGCTTACAGTGGCGCCATTGATGACAAGCCGTTAAGATTCAGGGGGGAAGTGTATCATCCCTACCATTTCAACTGTTCCGCATGCGGAGTGGAACTGAACGCTGATGCAAGAGAGGTCAAGTCGCGTCCAGGGTATGCCGCAAACGACATGAATCAGTTGTATTGTCTTCGATGTCACGACAAGATGGGAATACCCATTTGTGGAGCTTGTCGCCGCCCTATTGAGGAACGTGTTGTGACAGCTTTAGGCAAGCATTGGCATGTGGAGCACTTTGTTTGTGCCAAGTGTGAGAAACCCTTCTTGGGGCATCGGCACTACGAGAAAAAAGGGCTTGCGTATTGCGAAAATCATTATCATCAGCTTTTTGGAAATCTTTGCTTCATTTGCAATCAGGTCATCACTGGTGATGGTAAGTGATAGATACTGATATTTCATTTTCATGTTAATTTTTCACCGTTGAATAAAAGTCTAATTTGTTCGTATTGAATTCCAGTTGTTACAGCCTTGAACAAAGCCTGGTGTCAACATCATTTTGCTTGTTCTTTGTGTGACCAACGGCTAAATCCAAAATCAAAGTTTTACGAGTTCGACACAAAGCCAGCTTGCAAGAAATGCTATGAGAAGCTCCCTGTTGAGCTACGAAAACGGCTAAAGAAAATGCACGACCAGGCTGCAAAGAGGACAATGTCTTCCCCAGTTCCTAATCCTTGAAGTGTTCTCGCAAAGTGCCATGTTTTTGCATTATAATTATTATTTTCACCACAGTTAAACTAAGCATTATTATTAAATACTAACACCTAAAAATCAGTATGATAAATACGCTAACGTATGTATTAAAGTTAATTCTAGGACTTATACTTGTTAAACAATAAATGTAGAAATATTCCTATCGTGTAGTAAGCAGTAAGTGTGTCGTAAACCAACTAATTACCGTACCGTCATACAATCGTCTTTTGGAGGCCTTAAATGATCGTTCAGGGAGTATTAAATTGAAACAAACTTCACAACGAACAAAATCTGTTAAAACAATGTATTATGTATAAAATGAAGGAATCTTATTTGCATGTGCAAGCAAAATAGTTTATAAATCAAACTTGTTAACCCTTATTTATTCACGTAATAAAAATAATGCGCATTATTAACATACTTAATACAACTACATGATTTTATCAGTACACAAACATAAATATTAGAGCTCGTATTTACAATAAAAAATTATGATTATGATGACTAATAATTCATATCAGAAAAGGCGACTTTAGTCATCGTATATCCTTAAGTCGTCAGCAATGTGTTCATTGTCTTTGGGTTTCTTGAGTAACTTCTTCCTTTGGGCCTTGCGTCTTTGAATTGGTTGCACCGTTTTCTTAATACTTTGATCTTGCATTGATCTTATACCTTGCTTATCCAAATATTCTTCGATTTTTGCGTCATCAATGCCATCCACTGCGACAGATCTCCAAAGCTTTTGAAACTCCTCATCAACCACTAGGTCTGCATGTCGGTCATTATAAAAGAGTACTTTTTTCTTGTCTTGTCGGGCTATAGTAATAATTTCTGTGTCCAGAGCCTGTAAGCAAATATATTTTTACTTGTAAAGGGGAAGGGGAACTCCATTGACCAAAACATCATAGCGTTAAGTGCCATGCGGATTATAACAATCACTGGATATCCAAATACTCCAGCATTTATACTAGATTTTTTTGGGTGTAATTCCGAACGACTTTGACATTTTGTTGCACACATAGCACTTGTGTCATTTTTACTCAACTGTTGCTAAATAGTAACTCACCTTTAACACTCTTTCCGCATGTGGAACAGATTCAACTACATCGTCTCGTAATATGCCCCCCAAACCTTTCATATCATGTTGCTTCAATAAGCGGAGCAAGGACTTTTTATCTCTGCATTTCAAAGGAGGCTTAAATTGATACTTTGATTCTAAAGTAACCTCGATTTTTGGATTATTTGGGAGAGCCTCTGACATCAGCCACTAAAAAGACACGCATAATATTGTCTTAAACACCAATTCTAAATTGTAGACGAAAACGAAATTCAAGGATTTACATTCGGATTATATGAAACGACAATTCGACCAAGTAAGTACCTGTCTTGTTTTTCCTGATACATCAAGTTGATTAGTTTCGTCCAAAACTTCTTCTAATGTCAGTGGAGAATCTTCTCCTTCTTGGAACTTCTGGCGCAAGTGTTTCACGATTTTTGTTAGCACTCCAAATTTGAAGGCGGAAGCAGCCATACTTAAACATAAATCGAATGCAGGTATTTATAAGGACGTGTTGCATTTATGACAATGTCCAACAATTTGAACCATAAACCATACGATGAATTTGATATGAGTCACTTACGACGAAGCCCTAGAACTAGGGTATGATGCAGATGACGAAGACGAGTCACCTTCGGATGGTCCTGGTTTCATCCGTTTGGGATCCGGTGGACTTGACGCACTATCATCCTTCCGTTTCTTAGTTTCGATTCTTAAAAAAGCAATATAGTATAGATTTTTTTAAACCCCTTCTAACATAAATATAAGCTATAAAAAATTGAATGTAAAGTTTGACATTGTTCTTTTTATAGTGTTTATAGCTTCAAAATAGTTCTACTTACACAGGCACTGCAAACGCCCTTTTTTGGAAAAGATCCCTTTCTCGCTTTAGTGCAGGATCCATCATTCTATTCGTACTAGTTTCGTTCCAATTTCACTACTTCCGAATTCAAAAATCAATCAACATATATGCTCCGTTTTCAACAGGATTTTCTTTGTCTTTCTTTTACGTTACACACCAGCAGAATTATTATTTGTAATTAAGATACAGTAATTCCCCAAGCTGTTGTTTCTACAAAAAATTAAAGGCGAATTACAACTTCTGGCTACCAAAACTAGCAGAACACAACCAATTTGACTTGCGAGAAAGTAATTTCCTTATAGACATTAGATCCAAAAGTCTTCACCATTGCATTTCACCTACCTGTAGATTAGCCAAAAGTTTCATCAGATTGCTGACTGAAGGTTCGAAAAAAATTCTTTTTTTCACTTTCATACACTTTCACAGTTAACTAGATAATTACTACTTTAAAGGTTTTGACTCAAAAATAAACACAAGCTTGAACTGGGAATGTTTTCTATTTCAATTTTCAACTCAAAATCAATTAGACAACAGTAGCAAGCCAGAATATCATATGGTAATATTGTAAACAACAAAACGAGATAGAGAGACTGTAAATACAGTAAATACACGTCGTACACGTTGCTTTTCGTTATATTCAACATGCAGGGCAAGCTGTGCTTTCTGGCTTTGTGTTTTGCAAAGCTTCATGCGTGGGATTGTGGATTGTGAGATCATGATATTCATGATGTTCAGCAGAAAATCTCCAGCAAGCAGTTACTCTTGTAATTCCACTAGTCAATAGCCAATATTCTAGCAACCAGTTTTAGCAGCTCATTTTTCTTAAATTTCTTACTCATATTTTACTCTTTAAATGAAATTCAGTGCCAACTTAGGTTACAATAATAAATTTTGAAAGATTAGTTTTCACAGATAAATTTAAGATCTCAAAAACTGATCTTTTGCCGATTTTATTGCCAGTTATGTTGATTGTGATGAACTGAATGGGTGAAGCTTTTTTGCTACAATTTATTGCTGAAATATTAGATGTTGGTTGCTGGAATTACCAGGAATTAATTTGGAATTAGGTTAAGATTCTCAATCTCTGATTTACATTCAAGCCAAAACATGAAATTGCAACGCCAGCAATAATTGTTATGTCACACAAAAACTCCTTAAAATTCAATATATTATAGTTTATCATAAAATCATAATCGATCTGAGAAGGTGCCTTGTGGATAATCTTTACTAAGCTTAAAAAAGGGTGAACTCAATTTTTTGAAAAACCTGAAGCTAATATCACAACAAGGGTTTGCCACTTTGCCACGTATATAGCATAGCATATGATAGTGCGGAAATTATGATGCAAAGATGCATTGAAAAGTAAAAGGTTTAAACTGGCGAAATTGTGTAAGGTATTCATATGACATACAAAAGAGGGGAAGGTGTCTTCTTGGACAACATTGTGACATGATCTAAAATGAAGAAACCTCGCCAGTCTGATTAATTGCGTTTTCTGTGTAGTGTGATATCATTTACATATATGGGCACTTCTGCCCCGAATGATTCCTTCTCCAAACCTAAAATAGCTGTCAGTCAGGAGTATATGCATAGACACAGAGTAAGTAATATAGTTACATACAGATAATTAGTCGAACTGTGCATGGGCGACACTGCACTAGTTTAGATATTATCCAGAGCAGATTCTAGCTAGTGAAGCCACTATTTTTGTGTTTTGGTTGGACTTGTACCCATATATTTCAGTGTGATTTATACTTTTGGTTCGGTTAGATTAACCCGATTTCTATGATCTTCATGCAAAACAATTTTGATGCATGTACAAATCGATCATGACAAATGAGGCTTGGTAACGGTCGGACGGAAATAAGATTTGATGCTTTTTGAGAGCCTTCTCCGAGCGATAGGAAGCATCTCAATTGGTATGCTTAATATCCGGTTTTACGATTGAATCGTGAGCTATTGTGAGTCCAGCAACTGGTACACCATGACCTCACAACCAAACGTCACAAATGGAAATTCATTGCTTCTAACTAATTTTTGTCATAATATGTCATGATATTTATCGCCGAGATGACCCATTTAGCGTATATTTTGCTCTGGAAGAGATCGAGTGTCCAGTGTAAATACACAGAACGAACGCACGACACAACCAATGAAATTCTTTGTCTCATAGCAGTCGTAGCTTTTCGGTATCTTTGTCTGAATCTGAACTAAACCATTTGCTGCACTGGACTAAACGGACACATCTTGACTGAGACTGAGCTCAACTGCCACTTTCAACTTTTTACATGAATTATATCCAGTTTAATTGCATATATGTAAAGTAACATGAAAAGCAAAGCAGGTGTGCTGATTGTTATACAGAAGATGCTCTTTTTATTTCCTTGCCTCGTATGCCTTTCCAACTCAAGCTACATTTATGTATGTTTAGAAGCAGTCTTTGATCTTTCTACCGAAAATACATCGAAAATCAAAAATCAGCGTGCGCGTGCCAAATGTTACATTTACAATACAATTGCACAATCTGTAAAAAAAAGAAACAGATGCTAAAATATTGTTTCAACGAACGAAATAAAAATAAGTATCCAACAAGAACAAGTAAAGCCGTGAATGCTAAAATGTGTATGTAAGTAAATAATTTTTCATATTCATGATGAACATTTTCAACCGCCTGGAAGTAATAAGGAGAGAGATGAGGGTTCCTTGCAATTATTATACAATTATCGTAGCAGAGTACAATAATAACCGAAATTTCTCTTGTATTTACAGGATAAATATCAGTTAGCGAACTTGAAGTCATTGAAGCTCCTGGACTCGGAGTGGAAAGGACAGTTGCGTGTTTGGTTTTTTACTTCACGTTTTTTCAAAAGAATAACCAGCAATTTCATTTTAGTGTGCAATTGACATTGTGCTTTGTAGCTGGAATCCAATATTGTACACAATATACGAGATTTTTTAATAAAAGCCCTAGCCTCTAGCCGCTCGCATACTTTTTGATGTTACATTCAATCCATCCCTTAAGGTCAAAGTTTTATCGGGTGGGATAATAATAAACGCTTAAATTTTTTGTCCCTTTTCACATCATTACCTTCCGTCTTAGCAAGACATATCTATATCTGCATTACCTGCAGATAGTGTGAAATTAAGATTAATCTTAATTAAGCAGGAATAAGTGCATTGTTGTAGATTTGCTACTACTTTATTTTTAACATTGTCTCTTATGTGAACAAATGCTTGTCGTTGATACAAGCTCGCTTTGCAACCAGTTAACTCATGCATTTAAAATTTTAAAAATCTATATAAGATACCAAATTAGGGGGCTAGAACCACAACCGGTTGAATAAGACTATGATCAAAATGCTAGTAAATCACTTTTGCAAATAAACGACTACTCATGCTTTCCGAAGACATAACTCAAAAAATTCTTGGAATACAACGTTAGTGCATAGTTTTTACTTTGTCGTTTTGGAAATCTGGAGATTGTAGTATAGTGGGTACAAGGTTTTCCTATTAAATCAATGCAATTCTACGCATCTTTTTCTTTCATTATTAGTAAAGAAAATGGGCATTACAAAGGAGATGAATAATGGATACCTAGCTTACCTGCACTAAATTGAAGAGGGATGACCCGCAATGACAATACTTTATTCTATAATAGGTATGTATGTGTGAAGCTGGTGGATTCATAATATCTGAAAGCATCTACTGCAGATGTAAATAAAATGCATATCTATTCCGCACAATAAACCATGCATGCGTGAACCCAAATAAAAAAGCACTGCATGCAAGCTGACACAAGTTGATATAGGAATCAAGTAGTTATTCATATACCTGCACCTTGTGCTGTGTTATGCCCAGTAATGATATGATGTTGTTGATTACAATTTATATTCTCACCAAATTTTGTTTAGTTTTAGTTTTTTTAAACTCGTATTCCTACTGCATGCATGGAACTTTAGTTTAGGTAAAACATTCACATGTCGAAAGGAGACAGTATGAAGAGAACATGTCAGTTCTGAATCTGCTCTCAGCATCAGATATCAGCCTTACTCTTCTGAACTTCTGACTAGTCAAAGTCATGATGATGATATCGGTTTTTCTAAACTTTTAAAAGTTTACTTGGTTTATTCACCGTCAGACCAAGAGCAGGTTGGGAACTTGTGCATTGACAATATATTATGTTTTACGTAGGTGTATTCTTTGAGCATGGAAAATGGTTAATATGCAACAGGCAGCAGTATAGCATGAGGTATAATTAGCATATAAAGGCTTTAGTGGCAGTAGTCTGAGTCTGAGCTTCCATGAAAAATCCTCGTTATTGCTCATCAAACCAACGGTAAATCCAACGGATTAGACAGGTATATCGATTAATGTGGCCACAATTGCATTAAGCATAATAAAAACTCATTGGGAAGGGGTTATCAATTCGTATTGAAAAAGCAAAATCACCTGCTAATCACTATCCGATGAAACTTTAACTGCTCTTCATGGTTTCACTTGTCAGTTGATTTACCATATTTTTGTTTCAAGTCGCAGTAGTCCCAAATTTCACATCTAAATATTAAAATTCTGCTGTTATAAAACTCAGACACCTAATTGAGCTTATGCTTAAACATTGTAAGCAATTAATTAGCTAATTAGCCACTTGGAAGCTTCATGTTTAACATGTTGCATTTTGCATTCCCTTTTTCATATGTCTATTTCATGGATGTATTTTACCTTTCATTCTTAAAGGGTCTTAACTGTCAAAGCTCAAGCGACTGACTTTAATGCATGATGCACCTGCTGTCATTAATGAAGTGAGATTATCGGTTATTGTTATTATTTAAAACTTTACGGTGAAGGCGCAGATCATACAGCTATATATATATATGTACATAATATATTTTTGTAGTGCAATGATTAGGATTATACGCATTTATTTCTTACGTCTCCATTTTTTCCGTGAGTCCTGTTTGTTGCCACTTGCCACTGCCAGTACGTTTTTTAGTCAAGCAAATACGCTTGGCTTAGAGCAGTATAACAAGTACATGACCGTGTTACATGATGTGCTGCATACGAGTATGAATCGAGAGAAAAAATTGTCTGCACGTAAACTACAAGTTCAGTTTACTCTTTCCCTATAATGATCATTTTTTAGAGTATGCACGGGCAGAACAGCATTTAAGTTGGAGTCGCAAGAGATGTACTGGCTGTTGTAACAAACAACTCTGATTCTTCACCGTGTGTAAGTGTAAAGACACGTCTCCCGTGTAAAGTTATGTGAGTGTGTGATGCGTTGCGTCCAACTCTGGCTTTTTATTTTATTTCTTATTTTACAGTGATCAGGCAACTTGCTAACCGTCCCAGTACTGATGCTTGTTGTTAAAATAACAAGAGCTTTTCTGTGACTTGTCTTCTTGTAAACTAGTAGAGGTACGTATCATGAGCTCCATTATTGTCTGTGCATATACGAACAACTCTATTCATATATCTCTGTGCAAGTGTAAAAGGCACATTACAAGCAAAAGAGACCAAGTGACTACACGGCACGGACATTATTATTACCACCGACAAATCTGTAGTAGTAGTTGTAAGTTTGCATCTACTCGTCATGTAGTACGTAGTATGTAGTAATAGTAAAAACCTTAAAGCTTCATTATGTATAAAACAAACCAAGGGGTTGGGTGGGTTTTCATCTTCTCTCTCACACTTCGAGAACACATCTTCGGCATAATGTTTATATGAAATATGAATACAGAGTGTACACCTTCACAGTTTAGATGTTAGTTAGTCGTCGTCAGCAGTATTGAGCTGAACTACTACTCACTCAGTGGGCAATCATCTCTTCACCGCGTCCGCCCTCCTAATCCTAATCCTTAAATGAAAATTAACGTTAGATGCTTTTGAGATTATTGTTTGACACCCAACCTCGGACAAGTCAAGTCTCTCTTGATAATTTTTAATTACAGAAAGCTCAGTTATTTTGTGAATTATGAACGTTCTTACATAGACGCTAAGAATATTATCGTCGAGCTTTCTTGTCAAAAGCTACGGAAAACAGCTAAACATTAAAAACAAAGATAACTCGTATATATATACTAAGGAGGAGCGACAAATGAGGAATCAGTGCGCATAAAAGAAATCCGTTTCATACGCTTGTTTGTGTGTGGAAAAAAAGTGTTCAGGTGCAGTACAACCAAACGTTATTCCATAATCATGAATTTGTCTTGGTGCTCTTTGTAGTGAGGTGTTTGATCTTAAGGGAAACGTCTGTGGAAGCAAAAAGCAGCTAACAAGCAAAGTAACAAAGTGATACATGGAGAGTGGGACACTTGAGTGATCTCCCCGTTCAGAATGAATGTATGTTCTCTCGAAATCATACAACTCTACAGCAGCATCAGGACAAACAACGGTTTGCCGAATGTGGATTACGCATTACATTATAAGGAATAATTTATTTTCTTCGTTTTATCATACTAATACTTTAGCACATACGGCATCAGTTATTCTTTGAATGGTCTCGTACACATTATTTTGCGAGTGTTTTGTGGTATTTATAGTGGTTTCGCTGCAACCACTAGTGAAATAAGCAGTGAAAGCACAACTAAACTAACATACATTGTTACTCTACGAGCGTATATATACAACCACGGAAAACAAGAGCACAAAACAGTACTAACTGTTATTTTCCACAAAAACACTACAACAATAAGTTAAGTGTGAATTTTCGTATTGTATTGCAGTAAAAAGCAGTACCTTACCCATCATCATATATATTTTTGTTGAATGCACTGATTACGTGAAATACGGCTTTTGTATATGAAGTGCATGCAACAAATCGTATCACTCAAAGAATTTTATGATTCTTTTTCCGCTCAAGTTTACAGTGCACCGAAAAGTTTTGCGAGAGAATAAATTTCACGTTATGAAACAAAATGCACGCAAAGTTACAATCTTTGCACTTCTCATGAATCATTCATTACATCTCAGAAAACGGATCTAATAAATCAATCGGTAAGCTCTTCTAGTGATTTTAAGGAAATGAATGTATGCTAATGTTGATAAATTAAGCTATTGCTGCCTATATTTGATACATGAAACGAGTTCTTCCTTCAGACAAAGCAAATAAGAGAAGATTTTAGTTTTTATATACCGTTTATCTAAAGGGCGGAAACTGATTTTTTTCATTTTTATTTATAAAGATTTAAAAAGTACATATAAACGTATATTTCCGATTATTTAAATTACATGTTATTTTTACAACATCTCTAAAAGTTGTAAAAACTGTAAGCATACTTAGAATGTATAATTTAATTTGTTTCGCTGGGTCATGTAAATTTCTTAGTATGATGTGTACCAGGAAGAAAACAACTGTTCTTTAAAAGTACAAGGTGTGCATATACCTAGATCAACGTTAGAAATTTTATAACTTAAATAAAGAGGGAGTCGAGTCGAGTTTTGTTAATTGACTCAATTCGTTGCTTTTGGGTCTCCCAGAACTAAAAGAATCACCCCATTTGCATTAAAGCCAATTTCTCGATAAAAATTGAATGAATGAGAACTTTAAATCAATTCAAGCTCACGAATAATATGTATTGTAGGTTTTTCTAAAAACTAGGTTTCTTCCTTTGAATTTTATCTTGCTAAATGAAGCAATTTTGTCCTTAAATTGAGGTGAGATGCGTATACGGGAAATGGAAACGGCCGTGAGTATATGCTCTGTGCTACTGTGTGCGTCAAGTTTGAGGCAGCAGATTCGAGCAATAATTGGATTAGGGTTATTTTTTGAGCGCGGTAACATACCTGTTTTGCATAAGTTGATATTACTAATCTCCTTTTGACAAACTGTCATTACTTTTTCTGAATATTAAATTTGTAGATAAAATAAAATAAATTTGCGTACTTTTAGGAAGCATCGTGTAAAAGTTGTAAGTGCAGAGTCTGCAATGAGTGCAATTATTGTTATTTATGTCCAGGTTGAATTTGACTTGAATCAATGAAAACTTGGGAAACATTTAAAACCATAATATTAGTATTTAAATCTTGGATGTATAGTGAAGGATGTTGATGTTACGTGTCCACTTCTGACAACTTTTTATTTGTTCTCAGGAAAAAGTAAAAATAAAAGTTTTCCCATGCATAAATTTAGATTGCTGCAATATGATACAAAGTATTACGTATATGTTTGTACCTTAAATATATATTGTAGTATGGGCAGTTCCCGTTCTCTTCTGTAGAGTCATACCACAACAACTAGTGCTCATGTGAACCTGCTACTCTTTTGGTTTTCACAAGGTTAAAATAGATTTGAAGCTGGTCTGGTTTAGGTTTTCAAATGTCCATTTTCCTGGCTACTTTATAAAAATTGTAGTCTTTATTTAATTTACCAGCTACTACTTCTTGACACACTCCTGTTGCTCTGATGATGTCTCGTTCATGTACATTCGTGTGCATACACTAATAAGCTGAAGCCACTACTCCAGAGTCAAAGAAAATCAAACGGGAAACTGAAAATAATGGCTGGTGAGTAGTAGTGAGAGCTCTAAGCTCGTTTATATGTTATGGCGCTTTGTTTATAGATTTGCTATTGGTGTAATGAATTACGCTTTATATAAATCATGAAAAACACGATGTGAAACACTTCTTTACACATTTCTCATGAGACTTAAAAACTTCTTATTCGTGTCTGCTGTTGCCTGTTGCACGGTCGGTTCACATGAAAGTGTGTGCCTCCATGAAAGACTAAAAACAAACAGGCAACAAAAAGAACGACGAAACGAAATGATACACACTCATTGTATTATATACTCTATTTTTTTCTTCTTTACTCCCTCGCTCACTTCCAATAAACCCCTATATGTACTTTGTTCATTTTATCGTTTTTACATCTCCCGATAATTAAAGAAAGAGAGAGAGAGAGAGCAATCATAATAATACAAATCAACAAAATGGCTACTTTGGGGTTCGTATACCTTTGTGCGCTAACTTCGCTCCAAAATTCTTTGATATAATTTTTATGTCTTTTACTTATTGGCATTTTCATATAAAGCACCCGATTAAATTTGGTTGTGCAAAGCAGCTCTTCAAGAGAGTTCAAGAGGACGAGAATTTAAAGTTTTCAATTTATTCCACTGTGACATTGTGCATCACTGTTCACAACTTCCAGCAATTAAGACAAGCCAAACGATGTAAAATTTGACAGAGTTTAATTTTTATTTTAAAATAGTGTGTATGGGTAAAGTCATAGTCACTAGGTATCATGTAGGTCAGTTTAGGGGTCTTATGTATAAGTACCTGTTGCATTTGCTAGTGTAAAATGTTTTGACAATGTCAGTAGGGTGCAGTTTTCCTGGGAAGGCTTTTTAATTAAAGGAAATTTACGCGGAATCAAATATTGATAATTTACAAAATACTACTGCAATTATTCTGTTATGAGGGAGTTAATGATGTGCGTAAGGTATATTGGTAATTTGGGTTTTTGAACAGGATCACTTTCTGACAAACTGTTTTCTCCTAATGATCAATGCAAATACTTGATTTTTAGGAATACTTTTTTTCGTTTCTTCCAATTCATCTTTACATCGCTCCTTTTTGAAACTAGGCGTATATATCACAAGGATAATTGGACAGGTTAAA
The DNA here is from genome assembly GCA_034700605.1 of Willowsia nigromaculata. NCBI lineage: Eukaryota > Metazoa > Arthropoda > Collembola > Entomobryomorpha > Entomobryidae > Willowsia > Willowsia nigromaculata. Next base: position 28,356 of record JAQIXX010000876.1, read on the forward strand.
AACTTGGATTACTTGATGCTTTTCCTTAGAATAAGATTAAAAGCAGGCAAACTTCATTTATTCCGTATTTTTATGCCTGTTTTAGACCTTGTTCTTTCTACACACTATCCAAGAAATATCATAAGCAGAACATACACCATCGACCGTCACCCTCAACATGTCTACAAGTTAAAATTCAAACATACAGGTTGATTGTCATTTTTAGTAGCAAAGTGGCATGATATTTTTTTTTGGCTGACAACGATAGTAATATTACGTAGAAGCTAAGAAAACTTTTTTTTAAGCTAACATGTTTTTGAGTGAAAAAATTGGAATGGTGTATTCTGCTGGCAAATATTATATACAATATACGTGGTCATATTACATGTGTAACTTTGCACGGTCATTCATGAATGCATGCAAATAGCTATAAGTATGGTATACAATAATTATGAATATGCATGTTTTTTTCTATTTTATCGAGTCTTGGTGTGAACGAGTTAGGAAAGACGTGCAAAGGCTCAATCTCACCAGAAATCATCATCTGTTTACAACTAGTAACCGACCAGTTAGTAGAAAGGGTTGTAGTAGGATATACTTGTGTAAAAGCAAGAGCGGAATATAAGACGAAGAGTCAGAGAGCCTGTCGATTAGAAGGAACGACCAAAAACTATACAACATATTGAACTCCTTACATTTATCATCAAACATGTATGCATGTGCCCATTTCTCCGACCAGCAGTGCGTTGTGCCCAGAAGTATAATAAGCTGCTGTTTACCATTTTACCATCCTTATTTTCTTCTGTCAACCTTGCGATCACATATATACTTATCATACACAAAACATGCTTAGTGCTCAATATATATATAATAATCTATGTATGTATCTAACTTGTTTAAGAAGGAGAATCAAGTTAGTGACGGAGAATAAGTGGTCATATCATGATATTTACTTCAATGCAGGACAGAAGAGAAATAAAAAATGGTGACTTTAGATATACACGTTTGCATGGTGATGCTGAAAATGATGATGCGATGCAGGCCAGCCGTGTAGGCTGGGTAGGCCACCCACTGGGTCTAGGTAATGAGCAGTATCAAAGGTAACAGCAACAGGTAGAGATGGGGAAGACACGGAGAGTGAGAGGAAAAAAGTGAAGTAAGAGGGTAAAAGGGTATAGTTTGTGGGATAGAGGCTCGTAATATTGCTATGAAGGTAGGCAAACGCAAGGCAAGAAGTTAAGAAGGCAAACCGAAATTTCAACATCAGTCATCAATAAGTTGGATATTGTAGGCATATAATTTTGAACGCAATATTATGTTGGTGATGTGAGAAAAATGACGATGAAGCACATCTTCTGGTCATATAAGATGATGGAAAGACGAAAAAATTAATGACTTAGTTCAGTGATGATGGTATTATTTTGTAAATGGAACAGCAGCGATTAAAATATGATGAAAAACTGAAGAAATCGCAGAAAGGAGAAATCAAGAAGCTAAATCCCAAAACATATTTCTGGACCACATAACTCTGTCTCGTGGAATAGGATTGTTTCGTTGAAGTTGGAACTGAATTTTATACAGCTTATTCACCTGTAATGCACTCAACGGACCTGTGCCTGCGTAATAATTTTGTGGTGACTACAAAGTATTAAGCTTGCTGGAACAAGAAACGGAAAAATGCACAAGAATTATATATGAAAAGGGTGTAGCATTTGGCTCCGTTGTAGCAGTACCTGTTGCACGTAGGCATACATATGAGTAGGCAAGCCATGGGGAGCATAATATCAATGTAGGCATTTATATCTCTGAAACAGTGACAAATAAAAGTTGTACAGTCAGTTTTTCTTCTGGGAATCGACAAGGTTGCTTCACGGCTGACGGTGGTTTTTAGTTTCTCTATCGCTTTTTTTATACGGAAAGAGTTGTCTTATGAATATTGTTGGCTGTAGAAGAAGTAGAGATTAAGACCCTTAATTTTACCTTTCTTCCTACTGCTCAGGCTAGATTTGAAAACTTATTCGTGGCTATATCACGAACAACTTTTGGTCTGAAGTTTTAGATTTGAGCTTAGTGAATTCACAGAAGTACTGCTTTATTGTGTGCAAGTGTCGAATATGCTTGGCTTGGGTAAAAGGCAACAACAATAATAAAAAGACGTAAGAGCTGATTGTTGCAGATAGTTTATGTAATCCAACTGGACCATGACTTTGTTAAATTCAAACCAGGTAAATAAAACCGTGGTGCAGCTTAAAGCATATCTGTATTTTTTATTCCCATACTTATACATATACTCAGCCTCAGCAATCAGGTAAAAACAACAACAGCAACAGGTCTTTGTGAAATCATGCTATGCTGCATTGATGAATGTAGGAAGGTATATGTATATGTTCCTTTCCTTTACAATTCTAAATTACTTGACACAATAGTTGTTGTAGTTGTATGTAAGCTGCAAGCCAGACAGGTGAAGGGAGACATAGCAGAACCAGAAAAGGTTCATGATGTGTAATGGGTACCAGAGAGTGAGAAACGATGTACAATGAATCTCTATTGCAAACATTTGCGTGCACTGCATCTTGAATCTTGATTCTTCATCGTCATCACAATACGGATGATAATATATGTGGAATACCGAGTACATGAAATGCGTATACCTTTTGGACGACAATGGACAGATGCATAATACGTTGCTTCGTAGGTACATTTATGATGATGATGATTCTATAGTCATTTATGCATTCATGCTATGTCGTAATAGGATTTTGGATAATATACATTGTCGTTATATGAAGAGTATTTCTGTACCTTCGTTGTTGGATTGGATTTGACTTTTGTGCTTCATCTTCTGTGGTTGCGGTAAGAAGGAGAATCAGAAAGGAGTGACTAGGTACATTCCTTCATCTCAACAGGGAAAAACCCTGCAGGGCTTTTCAGGCTCATTTGGGAAAAAAGATAGGGTGGTAAAAGTAAAGTGGGTATATGTATATGAGCGCTTCAAATATAAGAGATGAGAATGATGAGATGATGAGTCCACTTTTTCATCTTCTCAACTATAAATTCTTTTCCTCTAAACTGTTTTTTCTTCTTCAAGCAGCCGCTACCTTTGTCTACTTTTTCATTATCACTACGTTAGATCTTTCCTGTACTTCTACTCATCAGGCTTCAAATTTCCAGGTTGAGTTTGGTTGACTACTATGTAGCAGCACTGTCTTCTATACAAAATGATGATAATAATACTTCTACTTTACATTGTTAGTCCTGTTTTCCCTTCCTCTTCTCAGATACTGATTGTGAAAGATGAAAAAAACCTGGCCAAGGTAAAGCATAAATTGCTTGAGGCTGCCAATGAAGTATAAATAATAGTTGGGATGATGGGGTCCAGTAAACCGTAAAGGAAAGAAAAGAGGAGAGAGTTTTGTTATAAAAATGAAGGTTAGACCTGTATATATTTTAATGCAGGTAGGCTCCGGCTCGTCACAAAAAAGGTAGTTTTTCTTCAACTTCTCCATATAATACTGTCATATACATGGAGAAACACAACAGAATTCGTAACTCTCTTGTTTTCATATTTCGATGGACAACATCAAAGTTGTTTTCCTTAAAATTATAAGGTGTTTTTCTTCGTATTCCTCCCGTGATTCGTTTTGTAAAAAAGAAGAGAAAACCAATTGAGGATAGAAATGCCAATGCAAACTCGGTCTAACGACAACATACGGTCAGTCAACACACAATCACCATCATGTTTTCTACAGAGGGCACTTCATTTGATTTATTCTAGTTGTTTGACAGGGTGGCATATAGTAGCAATAATAATAATAGTAACAATAATGGTAAGGGCATCAAAAAGAATGGTCCTTGATCTCTCCGTTGGGAATCTTTTCTTGGGTATTGTTGTTCAGCCCTGGTTTATACACAGGGTGGCTATAATCCTCTCCACAACGAGGTTATGGTTATGCTTGCGTGGAGGTGAGATAGCTCTTATACTTTGGTGGACATTTTCCTTTGTTTCTGTCCTCGCAGTTGCCGTCAGGTAGTTTATATGTGATTTTCTGTTACCTTTTCTATAAATCCGTCTCTGACGACGTCTTCTAGTGTCTCGTTCGATTTATTAGTTTAAGTTAGGTGGTAATGGAAGAAACTCCTTTACCAGTCCCCAAACACTTTACGTACGAGGGTTATTGTAATTAACTGTGAAAATACATATATGACATAAGTAATCCATAATGAAAGATTTTTGTGGTCCCGTTCTTCTCTTTCTACTTTTCCTCCTACTATGTATCTAGCTGCAATTCGACAAGCAATGTCACGATAATAACATGATAATACGCCATTGGGAACCATAATATTTGGGTTTATTGAGATGATGATAACAATTAAGCAATATTCTAGACGGTCACTCAAAAGTGTCCAAACAACGGAGACAAACGAATTTAATACGAATAGTGAAAATGGGAGAGATGAAATGGACTATTGATGGTGATCAATAAATATAGGCACTGCAGTAGCATCTTCTAGGGATCGTCATATTATCTTGTAATTCGATAACCTGTATTACCTGCTCTAATGTGTGAATAAAAGGTAAACCTGTTAAGTTAAATAAACAGATATTAGGATATAAATGCATAGTAAATTGGTAGTGTGTTGTATGTAAGTCTTTAGGTACTTAAGTTTCATTCTACATTTGCCACAAAATATTAGATTCTCGGAATACGAATTGTATAAAAGGATCACTATTTCTGCTTAATGTCTGACCTGATGGATTGGTGAAAATCTTGCCCCACATATTGACAATGCTCTAATTTACCTAAAACTCAAGAATAAGCATTAACATGGTGGCAGTGCTATGCTATAATAAAAGACGAATATAAATATGCGCAACATTATTGTTCTAAACTGCAGAGGATGAAAGGAATTAAATTTTTAATGAGATGATTTGCAATTGGCATCTTCTCTTACATAATATGCCTCGCTCGTAAAGAGTGACATTGACATAATCAATTATCATGTTCATGCAAAAAACTATTAATCAATGTTTTGTAATGAAAATCTCAAGTTCTTAATTATTTTATTTTATTGGTTAAATAATTACATGTATTAATGACAAAATGGCTGTTTTCTTTTTGATGTAGGTTTGGAGCCTTATGGAAGCCTTCTTCTTCAGTGAAAGTTACATTCCTCATTGTCTTCCCTCACATTACATACAGTGTTCTTGGTCGTAGAAACATTAACCTCGTTTTATGGATACGGGGAACAGTTTTTAAGACTAAATATGGAAGTCAAGTGAACTAGTTAAGACAGTTTTTAAATGGTTGGATGAATGTTCTAGTTGACTACATGTATAATCCACCACATTGAATATAACGTGCTGCAATAAAGTAATACTTGATTCGTGGAAGCGGGTGTTCAAATTTGTGCTAATAAACGACTTAAATCCATATTTTAAAAATGGCATCGAGTGGCATTGGTGGTGGTCCAGGTGGGGGTGGAGTTCCCCACAAAGGAAATCAAGTGATTCACATTCGTGGGGATTCAGATTCTGAGCTACAGGCTTTATTTGATTCTGTACTACAGCCAAACTCTGCGCGAAGGCATAATAAAGGAGTTCCTCTCAGATTACGAAAACTTCCAGATTCGTTTTTTAACCCACCATCTACAGGATCAAAATCTCCCTCAGTGTCTGTCAGTCACTCGAGAGAGAACTCTGTTGACTCTACGCTTAATTCGATGAGGTAAGTAACAGCATTTCTCAAGACCCAAATTCAGCACAGCTCTTTGATTTACCCATGACGTAGAATCATATTAGTAATTGGCTGTTTAACTTTGATTCAAAATTCATACAAAGTTACAACTTGACGCATAGTACATGTTGAAGTCATTGTAATTACTGATTTATGACAATATTTGAAGCGTCAAAGATTGAAAAATTAATGTGTATCCAAACCACGTGAATGCAATATAAGGCCTTTATCTAGTTTTGGTTGTTACACAGTTAAGAGTAGTACCTAATTCAGACAAAATAAAATAAAGGTCGCAAATTTGATTGCTCCGATGCATGTCCTTTTATCTGTACGGCTGGCTATTTAAACTTTGTTATCAGAACTGAAAATAAATGGAACGGAGGGAGTTGATGGTTATAATGACGACTTTCTCTTATCTAATCTGTTTCATTTCCTTTCCTGCCTATTGATATGAGAATAAACGTACTTATCTCTTTATTGACGAAAATCTAACAAAATGTCATTAAAAGCAGCGTAAGTTAATGCATGCGGGTATAAGATTGTGTTCAAGAATCAAAACATGATCGCACCAGCAACAACGTATTAATGCAAAGCATTTAGTGATTTTAGATGACTGCACTCTGGTTGCAGAGCTTAGCTTTAGTTGACAACGAAGACGTTTAGCAATCATCAGAACTAGCTACTACAAAACTACCGCTGGTACATGATGATGTAGGTTATGTAAAGGACATTGTCTTCAACAAAAACAGATACTGATTCTTTTTAGTTAAGTAGTAACAGTAGCCGCAAGTGTCTATGCACAACAATGTTACCTTTATAACCCCTGCCCTCTTTTTCGTGATTCTTAAGCAATAACCAACGACATGAGTTATTTACGGTTCTTTAGACGCAGATAAGCTTTCGATTGTGAGTGTATTTTGCATTAGCCCTTGGTTTGGTAAAGAAAATAGGTAGATATGTATTATAATTACGAATATGAAGGCATAAAAAAATATATTGATATAAATTGTATATGGAACTTGCATTATTGCTTGATCCGTCTATTTTATATCATGTTAGGTATATTATATTTGCACATGCTCTTTCTCATTCTTGGCATAATTTTAAAGAAATTATTAAAAGCAATAAATCTTTGTATGTGTCACCGTGCTTCTCAACTTCACCAGATACACATTTTGTATTATAACATAAACACACAATATGGTAGATTGGGAGTTTGCGATTATCTAAAAAAGTATAATGTGCATACATAATAACACTGGTGCCTGTAAATAACAATAAGAGCAGTTTATTGAGGGAAGAGAAGGGCCGATAACCATGTTTTCGCTTGTTGTGCCAGTCTTTTTGCATTTTTATATTAAATCTTATGAAAGGAACCAAAAGTGAAGATATGTTTTATTTGTTTTAGGAAAGCCGTGTTGACTGCTGAAAGCATTACGCATACACTATACTATAAGATTCGAGTGGTAATGCATGAATACCTACTCATCAAAACTCACGATCAACAACAATTATTACTCAGAAAATGCTTTACTGCTATGCATACGGTAAAATGCATGTACGCCACATCACATCTCTTACATTAAATACAATATTCAACATGTTAGCTAACATGTGTGTCTCATGATGAGTCGTGCAAAATACTTCCTAGCCACACCCTTCAGCAATTTTTATGAATGGATCGGGGCTCTCTTTACTTCTTTAAAATGCGCAAACAAGCAGTTATAGTACTTACCAGCACAATATGTTGTATTGAAATTGAAATCTTACCACGATAATATATACACCTAGTCTAGTATTATAAATATCTCAGCAGTAAGTTCTTCACGTGAAAATATATACATACACAGCACTAGTTGGACTACATTTTCGTCGTGTAAATGTCCAACTTAATATGAAAGTATAAAGGATGTGTGACTATTTGTCACAATATAATAATGACAATATTTGCACGTAAAATCGTAAATAACATGTTTATTTTGAGCAATAGTGAGGATATCAAAGATCAGTTTTGTGTAAAAGTACGTTCTAAACTTTCAATTTTAAAGCAATATCATATTTATGTTGAATGATGGTATAAGATGTATTGCACAATCTTGTACAACTTTTTTTCAAATACAAGGGATCTTTCTACGCAGCTACTTTTCACTAGTCCCTTGACATAACAAACTACCAAGGTTGAATAGTGTGACAATAATATTCTGGAGGGAAGCTCAATTAGGTAGTAGTTGATCTTATGAGCGTGGCGATCCTTTTATGAGGTTAAAAATAAATGAACCACTGCATTTTGCTGTTAATATATCAGTTGTAATGAAATAGAGTTAAAAAAATGAAAAGACCTTTTAATGCCATTATGTTCACAAGTAACGACGTACTTTCACGTTTTATATTTATGATTGACTCCAACCGGAAATACGTAGCTCAATGAAGTGTAGGAAGAACGTTGAAAAGAAAATGCGTGACGCCACAGTACTGGCGTTGTCTGGCGGAGCATGTGTCCATGACTGCTTTTAGCTTTTACCTTAGATATATGCACACACATTATATACATGTGCTGACCATGAGCTGAAATAAGAGCAGACCTTTACCTCTGAAATCAGTCTGAAGTAGTGCCAAATTCTAAATAGACATTCAAAATCCATAAACTACAATGTTATCAACATTGCCAAGTCCGATTTATACTGTATATTTTATTATTCATATTCTATTCAATTTGATCTTGTGTTCTTTTACGCTTTAGTGTGAGGAAATGCCATCAAAAACTCTATTTTTTTCTGGATTATGAAGGATTGTGTTTTCTGAAAATATTCCATCAATGAAAGAAGCCTAATGTAGAAGTTAACGTATACATTACTTGTATAATCGTTTCATAAAACGGAAAGCGTATGTATAATCTACATGTGTTTACGTTTACGTTGTAAGAAAATACGGATAATATTTTTTGAATTCAGCGCAATGAGATGATGATGACACAAAAATAACTAAAAAAATAACGAACAAGCATAAATAAAAACAAGGCTTTACACTAAATAAATGTTTAAAACCTACATGACAATCGAAGGATACGTGTTATCTCATACATTAAATTAATTTGTCTTTCTACAAAATAAAACTATCTACCAAATATATCATTTTAATAACAAAGGTCCTTAAAAAGCTGCGCTATAAATAACATAATAACAATAATATCGTCTTTAATACTGTTGAATGCATAAAAATTATTGGTTACTTCTGCCTGTAATATCCTATAACGTTTTCACTATTGTGGGTATTTGCCATGTTGGGACAATAGAATAAACGAACGAATCAATAAATTAATATTGTTCAACAGTTTTATCTATGTATTTCTTCTAGTTAGCAATGTCTTTTCTCAATATCTGTCACTTGCATCAGAAAAAGCAAACGTTTTGTACAGCGTACTTGCTGTGAAGTTCTCTAGGACAAGTTTTGAAATTACATTTTATTAATTTGAGAAGAGATGCCTAGTTCTTAACTTTGGGCTATACGCATGATTTTATGCCTATATGATTTTATGCATTCGATATGAATGTTGAGAAAACAATGATTTCAACCACCGGTTGACTACAAAAAACAGCAATTAACAATTAAGGAGCAGCACAAAATTATTCCATTGATGTACAAAATACATTCCAAGTTGAAGGAGAGTTATGTACTCATCCAGACAAAAATTATGCACTCATTAATATTCGGTTTTTATGAAAACTTTCAGAAAAAGCCCGATGACAAGTAATGGGGGAATGGGTTCAGGTGGTCATCACCGTGCACACAGTTCGCCCGCAACACTTGAACAGACCTACTCTGTAGCAGCAGCCCAACCGTCTCTCATTAGCCAGGGATCAGCAGCGTCCCTTCAGTCCGGGAGTAGTGGCAACTTATCAGAAGACCCGTTGCCACCAGGCTGGGAACAAGCATGCACTGCGGAAGGACAAGTATATTTTATCAAGTAAGTTTCCAAATGCTTCAAGTTATTTTTTGTGGTCCCCTTTACTGTTATCATTTCATAGAATATATTGATACGAGTTATATGTCTAGCATATAATATACATATGCATTTTAAAAAAATGGAATTGCTAATTATTGCTTTGGTTTATGCAACATAAACAATAATGATTAATTATAGTCCCATAGTATTTATACTAGCGGCAAGTCTTATTCATCGGACTATGAAGATGTGTTACTGCCAATTGAAATGAGTGAAATCGGATAAATGTCCATTGTAATAGGTAATGGTATTTAGTTTAGCAAAGGTTAGCACAGTGGCCAAATGATAATATGTATGTAGTACAATTGAATCGCATTAAATTAATATTAATGTAAACTAGTTTATTACAAGACATAAAGATCACATTCCTCCTGTTGATAACCTTGTGAAGAAAGAGATGGAATTGTCAACAGGAAGTACTTTTTCCCTATTAAATTAATGAAGACCTTATACTCAGCTGAACATAAGAAGTTTGTCATAAAATTACACACAGTAGTTTAAATAAGAAAAATCTAGCACGGTAATACTCTACTAGATGCATAATATGATATTGAATGCGATTTCGTGTCAGACAACAAACGGACACGATCTGTTGTGCTCACTTTAGCTCAAGCAACAATTCAATGTGAGATCAAGTTGTTTCCCGCACCCCTCAAATGCATACAGGTTTAGTTGGATGAAACAAGGTTGATGGATTCGAATCTAAATAAAATTGAAAAATAATATGCCCATGTCACCTTACATTCTCACACAGGCACATTCATTATAAAAGCAGGAATACAAAGTTTGTGATGTAGCTGTGGTACAGTACAACGTACAACTCAACTTCACCATATAATTCATGTAAAAAATGAGTGAAGACTTGTGGGGATCACAATGATAGTATGAAGTTGGTTGGGATAAGTTATACCCTTGCTTGAGATTTGGTATGTCATAAATTTAGTAGGCAATAATGTATGTAGATTTGAAGATAAAGATGAAGGGCTTCCTTATAAAAGGATGGGCATGCAAGCAGCTTTAAAAGCTGGAATTTTAAGTAAACTGACGAAAAACAAAAAGTACGGAGGTACGAGATCCTTAGTATTTCTGTATTTTTAATGCCTCGCCTCAGAAAGTCTATTTAAACAGATTCTTTTTGAAGTGATTCAACTACCAGTCTTCAACACCGTGAGTGCATCAAAATAATCGGGTGTAAAGCTAGGGTAAAAATTATGCTCAATTTTCCTTAATAAGGTAATTTCTTTGTGTTCATGTTTCTTACTTTGTTATAAATATCACAAAAGTTTACAATTTTAGTTTGTACCGACGCTCTTGCTATCAGTTCGTAGTACGAACTTCGTACGTACATACGTCAGTTAGATGCTCGCGTGGGTGCATGCTTTTTCGTTGCAATAGGATCTTGCCTGGTCATACATACTTGATCGGAACGGATATTGCTTTCTTCTATTTCTTACCTGTATAGAATATGTTAAGAAGAAGAAAGGTGGATCTAGTTTTTATAGCCAAGGAATGGCTTAATTGTTGTATTCCATGGAACCATGGTTAGACATCCGGGATGAGACTCGGATATCATATCTGTATCCTCACCTCTACCATTTCATTGTTTTTTTACCGGCTGCCAAACTGGAAAGTGTTAACTAACTTTCATTTAATTTCATTTTAAAGCTCATACATATAAAACATTTTTTGTCTCAGTAGATTAAAAAATAAATGCTAATACTCATTGTCAGTGTTTCATTACCATTTAAAATTGACCATAAACCAAATCCCAGCTTAGCTTATTGCACAGATTTGCACATAAAATCGGTCAATTATTATTATTATTAAATATAACATTTAATGTTAACTTTTTGGATGATTGTTTCTGCAATAACTGTTTGATAGTGATAATGATTAGGCTCACCGCAGAGGGCCTATGAATAGGGGTTGTAGACAAAGTCATAATTTGCCGCAAAATAAACCATTATTGACGCACATTTTATCATGCTTAATAACGTATAAAATGCGTTTTACAAAGAACAAAGCATCAACATTGCAAATAGAAAAATCACTATCCAATCACACCTAATATCATGTGTGTATGCATGTATTTTGGACTAAGTTGGCTTAATGTCAAATTTGAGCTAATCTTTAAAAGTCAGCCGTGTCGTGATCGCAGAAAAGACTTATCCACCACTGATTAGTCGCATAATACCATTTGAATAGGAAAATTGCATTTCGGCTTACTTAGTGCATTACTGTATAGTATTCTTCGCAGTATTTATTTATGTAGGTATATTTTTTGCCAAGCAGAGTAGAAACAGTCATTTTAACTAATGTTTTCTTCAAGCGTGCATTACCCTTTCTTTGTGTTTCATTCTATGTTGCTGCCGCCGCTAGTATACAAATCACACGGCATTACCTATGTAGTGTAATTTTCAATGTTTTAGAAAGACAATCCACAGTAAATGACCTTTATACTTTTTATAGCGTTTATGTGTATGCATGTAACATCTTTCCCCTATGAATTTAATTATGGAATAATCTATAATCCACTGTTAATGTCCAGCTCCTTTATTACTGCCAGTCTTACAGTGCACAAACCAAGGCAAGTGAAAATTATTGGTTCCATAAAAAATTGCTTAAAGTTAAGATTACGTAACATTTGCATCTGCGTTTCAAAAAGATGCAAAAATTCATTGAGACATACTGCTCAACATCAAGATAAATTTGACAGTATAACGTGAATTTGAAAATAATTGTGGATACCAACAATTACAATAAGAACAGTGAGTATCTGTAATACGATCTGTTTATTACCAGTACATGCCATATAAGTTCCTAAAGCCACATTGTAATGCTGTAATAATGACCATGGTTCATATCAAAAACAGTGTAAAATAAAGTGTAAGCAAACTGCGATTTTTGATTACATCGACACAGATGTGTCGGACCACACGGCGCCTTTTCCGATTAATAGGACGGGAAGTGATGCCAAAAAGTAAAGGCTACACATATAAAAATAAGAGATGGTTAGTGTATTGCAATATTTTCACAAAGAAGCTGATATGTTTTAAATGCATTAAAGCAATCCTGCTAAAAAAACTATACCTTCAATAACAACACTACTTAAACTACTTTTGTACATCCATAACGTAAATGCTTCAAATACACCCGAGCAACATGGATACGTCATCGTCATCACCAATATCACCGTCATCGGTATAATCATCGTTATCTTTATAATATTATTATTATATCATTGAATCGGATAGGAAGCAGAACTCTGTGTGATGAGTGTCCTGAAGTATCACCCTCATCACCAGTGTTGGAGACTAGTAGAATGATATGTTGTTTCACGATGATCTCTTGGTTTTCAATTCACAATTCAATAAATGCTGGGTACATGAAGATAGATAAACGATGAGTGAGAGAGGAAATTGAGCCACATCGAAGGATTGCTTTTGCTGCCACACAGCAACCTACTATGTATAACATCATTAGTTATATCATATATTGTATGCATGTATATGTATGATTATTATTATTATGACTCCGACGGTTGCTTCTTACATCGCCAGTGTAATTTTTAAAGCGAGCTGTTGATATTACATAGGCGAGCTGTTTTTCATTTTGCCTTAATCATCAACAATCCATGGATGATCACATGGCTAAATTTGGAATCACCCTTAGCAAACCATTTTATGTGCATAGTCTGTGCTATAGTTTGCCCATGTCATCATCATATGAGAAGGAAGACGACGACGGAGGATGATCATGATGTTGATTATAGTGTCTGTCGTATCGTATCTTCCGCAGCTTCTATTTAAAACCGTGTTTTACTTCAGTCTTTATCGCTGCACGTAAACTTGCTTGAGTTGCTCGCACACACGTTTACTATTACGGACATTGCTCGTGCAGATTTGATTTTCACAATGCTAAAACTTCATATGTACGAATAATATTAAACGTCAGCATAATCAATGAGGCAAACCATGCATCCAAAGCGAATGTATATGTGATGAATACATATTTACACCTACTCGTGTTAAATTTGAAATTAAGATGGTAGGCAAATGTAACGCGTTTTAAAGATCTTGAGTTAACTGTACTTCTAGTACTACTACTACTGCCACAAAATACACTTACTGCGGAAATAACCCAAAAACCAATCAACTAAATTTCTCGACTAGGATAACACTGGAAATGTGCGAGGTGGGCAATACCGAAGTAAATGAACAAAATGTAACGGGGCTTTTCTAAGTGTAAAGTAATTTTGGTGACATCATAAACGTAACCTTTTTGCTTTATGGTTCCCCGCATTATTCGCAAGTAAAGATATACGTACACAATGGATGATATTTTTCTGCTAGAATGTATATCGTTTTGGGATTAAGATATGCATACTTATTTTCATACAACCTGTATGACAGGTAGATGTCATTATATTGCTTACTCTGTGACAGTTAAAAATTACCTTCATGGAATATTAATAATCACTCATTATTAGCAGTAGGTAAGGATGATTTTGAATTTGATACGAATTTACAGAGTTACAATACGTTTCGTGATCTTATCTCTACATGCCACTTTATGGTGAAGAGGCTACTACACTAGTTGAATAGTTGAAATCATAAAAAAAAGTATGATGCATTTTATCTATGATCTTCTTCATTGAAGATTTATTTTTATCATTTTTCAATCGTTTCAATCGTCAATTGTGGACGATACGCATAACCAATATTGATTATTGATTGCATTACATTTCTGTACTATAGTTTACCTTTCGTCCATAAAGAAAGAGCCCGTGTCATTTACTTTAAGAATTATTGTATCTATACCGATTCAATTATAGAACTGAAGCACAACAAGAACAACTGTTAAACCGTAAAATACTGTGTGCGCATGTGCATTTGAAATTTTTTTCAGCAGACCCATTCTTCAGTCTGATTTTTTGTCACATGTCCCAAACACAACTATGAGTTTTTCATTAGTTAGTTTAACGTTACCGCTATACCTGTGATGCCACCATATTCTAAACGTAATATAGTGTGCCTATTGTAGACACGGGAAGTTTATTACATCCTTGCGTTGTATTTGTATGTATGCGTACTAAAGTTGATGTCAAGTAATATATTTTATATTATGCAAACGAACATAAGCAAGCTATTAAAACAGCATCGCAAATCGCAACAACATTGTTGTACCAACACTAATCCAAAAATAATATACTTTGCTAAACAGTTGAGCAAAAGAAGATGCACAGAGAATTCAGACACGACGGACTCGTCAAAGGCGTCACTTCTGCCAAAAATCTCTTTCGCAGGTTGACTGACAGAATGAAAAATAATATATTCATTCGCTCTCATCTTAAAATTGATGTAAACGTGGAGTGGAGTACATCTTTATTTTTTAATAATAATGTCATTATATATTCCTGAACATGTACATATTGTATACACGCTGATTCTGTGTAGCTCACAATAATGAGCACGGTTGCACGAGTCGAGTACCATATTATAGCTTCTGGTAAGAAATTGAGAAGATGTTAGAATAATCTGCGATATTAATATTTTAGCAATAATGCATTTCTGAGTTGTTTTAAGAGTTTGCTTCTGCTTACTGACTACCTTGTAATTTTATTCCCAACTCCCAGCTAAATATATTTTGGCGTTATATAACGCATGGGATGGCGAATCTGAGATAGCAAAATGTTTGCAGCAACGAAGTGTTGTTTTTGTTTTTGAGGCTAATGCAGATCTGTCTGTTGCGCCACTTCATTTTGAAACCAAAACTGCCTAATGTCTAATGTTGTTTTGAGGGACATGCGGACACTTTATGTACACCCGAATCACAGCAAAAGAGCGATGTAATTGCGTATTTTATATTTTAATTGCAAATAAAAATAAATCAGATAAACTGATATAGAAAGTGCCAGTATGTGAATAGTATCATATAGACGGCCCGGCTTCGCCGGATATCAAAATGATCATATTTGACCATATTAGACGACGATATCTTAGTTTTTCCTGATTATCCAGTAGAGGGCGTATCATATATAAAAATTAAATATATTAAAATGTTCTTCTCATCATAAGCTTTCGATTGAGTACCCACATGCTCTATGTTTATTCAAAAAATTTGGTCGTTATAACGGTTTTTAACGGTTGCCGTTGATCGATAGTGACCATCTTCGAACTCATGAAAGCTTAGGTGATTTGTGATCCATTGCAAAAATCAGAACTCAAAAATTCCCATTTGTTTAGTCAGGAGAGTCAAAATTGCAAAGAAACCGTTATAACGGTCAAACCGTTAACAATTTTGAAAAAAATCTTTTATGTGAAATGATCAGCATTAAAAATGCGTTCGAATGAGCCCCCACATGCCATATGTTTCTATTAAAGAATCTGGCCGTTATAACGGTTTCTAACGGTTTCCGGTGGCCGTTAGTGCCCATCTTCGAACTCATCCAAGCTTAGGTCATCAATGATCCATTGCGAAAATCAGAATTTAAAAATTCGCT